>JAFEMH010008033.1:0-66741 GCA_022495995.1 Adenophora triphylla var. japonica | reverse complement strand
CCATTTAACGAGGTGAAACGGAATGTAGGATTGATTGCTTCGAGACCGTCTCCATGATTTGGAGAGGCTCTAGGCCGATCCTAGATTCTATGGACTTATACCACTCTAACAATGAATTAGAAAGGGATTTAAGGGTTACCTTGCATGAGGTGATTTGGGCAGAGTTTCGACTCAAGTTTAGAATCGAGTCTCGATACGGACAGAGCTTCGCCTCAATCCTTGATTTGGAGCTTGATGTTTGTTTATCAACAGGGTTGACAAACAAACTATGAGGTGAGTTTTTAGGGTGATTTTGTAGGATTCTTTCAGGGAAAGAAGCCAACAAAATGTGTGTGTTGTGAAATTTCGCCGTCGATTCGGGGGGTCCCCACGAACCTTGGAAGTCACAAAGTATTTATAGGTGATGGATAAGAAGAAGTGGAGAGGTAAAACCCTATCAGATGGTTCTAGACCCCAAATCCTATTGGTTGGCCGGAGGGATAAAGTTTTATCCCGGAAAGAGGTTGAAATCGATGAGGAAACTGTCGTCTGCAATCTGCAGAGGGGGGATATCTCGCGCGAGACATGCCATCTCGCAGCGAGATATTGTTCCTGTGGACAGTTTTGTCCTCTCCTCGTTATCTCGTATGCAGTTTAGTCCCAAACTAACGGTGGTTAGTCAAAACTTAACGAAACATGATGAAATGGTGGATTTCTACTTCTTGACTCAAAGCGAGACTTAGAGTGGTATAAGTATGATCCGATGTGTTCAGAATGGGGTGTCTACAGTGGCCGCTGAGGGGTATTTTGATCTGGATACCCCATATGCTGTGTTTGTGGAGCAGCGACTGAGGACGCCACAGAAGCTGGCTGTCACTCAGGGATATGGGGAGGCCGAGCCTTCTGATCCGCCGATCCCTCCTGCTCATCTTTCTTACGTAGTCAATGGGGTACCAAGGAGGTTCAGGATACCTGTCCCCGACACTAGGGAGCCCCAGTATACTTTGCCGCCGGACAGCACTGTAAGTATACTTTTAGGGTCTTTTCCCTTTTCTTTCAGATTTCTTTTCTTTTTTGCAATTCTGAGATTTTTTTTTTGAGATTTTCTTTTCTCTTTCTCAGGTTCCAGCTCGCACTTATGACGGCTTAGTCAGGCAGAATAGGGGCTGGAAGGACGTGTGTCGAGGAAGCTGGCCTACGCTTCAAAGGCGGCAGCAAACGTGCAGGAGCCCGTGCGCAAAAGAAGGCACGTCGGGAGCACGTCATCCACCTCTTCAACCTCAGAGTACTCCTCTAGTGCCATTCCTCGGGGGCAAGGACCCAATGCTGGCATCCTGGAGCAGCTGGCTGAGTACGAGCACGAGAATGTCCATCTATCTGATATGAGTGACACGAAGGACTTGATGAGATAGGCGAGTGTCTATGAGCTGAGTAGAGATGAAGAGGAAGGATCGGAGGCCTAGGAGGTCTCTAGAGTTGATTTAGGAAGAAAAACAAACAATGAACAAGTTTTATGCACATTTTGCTTATTTTTTGCTTTATTTGGGCGCCGATGGGGCGAAAACAATGTACTACTGTTTTTATTTACTTTTCTATTTTATGCTTTATTAATTTGCATATTGCTTGAGCCTCGGGGCAGTTTTTTGCTTGGAATTGGGGCTGAAACTGGGCCAAAATGATTTATAATGATAAATAACTGCTTGGATGGTCTTTGGACATGCTTTTGTACATGTTTTGGTTGAAAAAGTGGGGTGAAAACTCCCTTTGGGCAGCAACTTGGTTGCTGCAGATTTGCTTTCCACATCAGGCAAATGAGGCCGTGCGGTCTGGTCTCTGGAGCAAATGAAGCCGTGCGGCTCACAGTTCTGTCTGGACTGGTTATTTTTAGAATAAAACCAAGGCTTGGCCATTTCATTTGATTTTCAACCTAGACTTGTCCCAACTGTTCCCAGAGCATATATTGGACCTAAAGACACCATCTTTGATCATTTTACAATGGAGAAGCCTACTAGATTGCAAAGGGGGAAAAGGGACCGCTTTCTGTCCGATCTTCAGTCTTGGGTGAGATACAACTTTCAATCTCACAAGGGGTTGTTTGATTCTTCATTCAAGATCAAATCTTTATGGCATTTGAGGGATCTCCCGCCTGATTGGGACCTTTTGAGAGCATCAGCAAGGTTTTGGGACGTCCGGAGACACGTTTACTGCTTTTCTTACAATGAGATTGTCCCAACGCATGAAGACTTCCGAGCCTTGATTGGGGGTCCAGAAATTGAGGCTATATCGATTCCTCTGATCGAAGATGTGCCGGTGGTGGCAAAGCTTGCATCTTTTCTGCAGATTTCTCTGGGAGAGGCTGAGAAGATGATGATTGCTCCGGACAGGATTGACCTTTCTGATATCCCGGGCAGGTTTGGGTCTCCGGCTATGGCTACGAACAGGATGGCTATAGATGCCTTTATCCTCTGCGTATTCTCGGCTCTGTTCACTGCTGAGTCCGTGGGGATCTGTCATGGCGGTCTCTTGGACATGGTCAGAGATTGCAGGGCTGGGAAGGACATTGTCCCACTGGTTTTGGGTGAGACCCTTCATGGCATCGATAGGATGGCTAGAGGAGACCGTTTTATGAGGTCTGGGAGTCCGGCTGTGCTGACTTTATGGCTGCAGGAGAGGCTCGGGGCTTTGCCGACTCAGTTCCTTTGGGTGATTTCTCGGAGAGGTTTGTCTAGGCAGCAGGGCCAAGATGATTGGGAGCTCATGATGGCTAGGCTATCCACTTGGACATTATTTGGTGGGTACCTCGGCTGGAGGCTGCAGACCGGGAGGATATTTCGGGAGTCCTATATAGTGAGGGTTCCGGGGTTCTGTGGTCATCCTTCTACATACCTGCTTGGTATCCCGGGCGGTTCGGGGCCTTACAGGAGCCGTTGGGCAGTTGGGAGGACATCCGTACCATGGAGGTGGTGCCATTAGCTATGAGGGATCCGGCCCGGCTTCTCATTCTTCTCGAGGGCTTGGACATACACTTGCTTTCCCACCCGGGGCTATCTTTAGGAGGCGGGAAGAGTATCATCTTGACCACTTGTCTACTTGGATTGAGTACGAGAGAGATGGGAGCGACTCGGGTCATCTTGGGAGAGAGACGTCAGGCTTTATTGGGGGGCGGCTGCGACTCGAGTAGGACTACGAGGAGGCGAGGCTAAGGCGAGTCACCATAACCAGTCAGGTGACCTTATCAAAGATATGGAAGCTCGGTATAAGAGGCTTTCTGAAGTCGCTCCCTTGACTGAGGCTCAGAGGGAGGAAGTGCGGACTCGTGCCCGTGTAGAGAGGGCACTTATTGACACAGGTTTGATGGAGGCTCCCGTGAGGATACCGGAGATCAGAATGAGTGAGACCGACATCATAGAGAAGAAGAGAAAGAAAACTCGATGGGGTCGAGGTAAAGGGAAGAATACCAAAGAAGACTCAGCGAATGACGACTGACAGATCTTTTCTTAGGATTCCCTTATTGCCATTTTGCAAACACAGTAGTTTTATTAGGCATTTTATTGTATTTTAGATCTTTGTAGAAGGTTAGCAGAGTCAAGAGTAGACCGTGCTTGAACTCATCAAGAAGTTTTTAACTTGTAATGAACAAGAGATATTATCTTAGAAATTAATCAAGACATAATTTCATGGAAATTTCAGATGTCTTATTGAGTAGGACCCGTTTTATGAAAACTTGAATATCTTTTATTATTGTTTAGGATGCATTTCATGGAAACTTAATTGCCCTTTTTATTGTTTAGACCGAACCATAGATGGCTGCCTACGTTCCCCTTTTACAAGAAAGACTAAGGGGCTCAGGTCTTCGTAGTTCATTCTGGTGAACTTTCTCTTTTTTTATGTGCAGCCCTGTTTTTTGCCTAGACCGCCCTTCTTGGGTTTTCAGCCTAGCTGGGCATTACTCTTTTTGCACTAAGATTTTTGTCTTTTTTATGTGCAACCACTGTTTTTGCCTAGACCGCCCTTTTTGGGTTTTCGGCCTATTTGGGTATTACTCTTTTTGCACTAAGATTTTTTCTTTTTTCTTTTTTTTTCTTTTTTTTTTTATATATTATTATTATTATTATTTTTTTTTTTTTAGACATAGTATCTTGAGCTTATCACCGTTGATTGGGTGGACAAAGGGATTACCGTCAGTGCCGCAAGTTTCATGGCTCCTCCCGATAGTATCTTACGCACCACATACGGGCCGATCCAAACGGGTTCCCATTTTCCCGGGGTTGTCTGCGGTAGGGGCTTCACTTTCGCACTAAGTCACCCTCCTTGATGTCCCTGGCCTTGACCTTTGTCGAATGCTCGGCCATTCGCCTCACAGTAGGCTCGGGTGTGTTCCATGGCCTTTAGTCTTCTTTCATCGAGCGGGGCCAACTCATCATGCCGGCTACGTGCCATTCTACTTCGTTGACACTGTTTTCCAGGAGGACCCTTAATGACGGGATTTCCAACTCCACTGGTAACACTGCTTCCATCCCGTAAGTTAGGGCAAAAGGAGTTTCTCCTGTAGCTGTTCTGACAGACGTCCTGTAGCCCCAGAGTGCTAGGTGCAGCTTTTCGGGCCAGTCACGACCACGAGTGGCCATTTTCCGGATGATTCGTTTGAGCGTCTTATTAGAAGCTTCCACGGCTCCGTTAGTCTGAGGTCTGTATGGGGATGACTTGTGGCGAGTGATTCTGAATTTCGACAGTAACCTATCGCAGTCTCCTTCAAAGTGCGACCCATTATCGGAAATGATCTCATTGGGCACCCCATATCTACACATTATGTTTTCCTTGATAAACTGGGCCACCCTCTTGGAAGTGAGGACCTTGTAGGACTTGGCCCCTACCCACTTGGTGAAGTAGTCGACAGCTACTAACACAAATTCATGCCCATTGCTTCCTGCAGGGGCTATCTTCCCTATTACGTCAATACCCCAAGTTGTAAACGGCCAAGGAGTCATCATGAAGTACAGGTCATGAGGCGGGAGATGGTTGAGGTTGGCAAACCGTTGGCATTTGTCGCATGCTCGGACATGCTTAACACAGTCTGTCTCCATGGAAATCCAGTAGTAACCCATTCTGAGGATCACTTGCATCAGGGCTCTAGCATTCATATGAGGACCGCAGGGACCATTGTGGACTTCAGTCATCAACTCTCTGGCCTTTTCTTGAGTGACGCACAAGAGGAGTGGTCCTTGGTACCGTTTCTTGTACAGGTTGCCTCCTAAAATGACATAATGGGAGGCCAACCTTTTCAGGGCTTGCAAGCTCTTGGCTTTGACACCTTCTTTCGGTCTGCCTTCTTCGTCTCTGAAAGCTGACTCTCCATCTTTGAGGAACTGGTAAATTTGATTGTACCAGGGTTCCTTGATAGGCTCAGGTCCCAAGTCTACTTCACAACAGAAGGCCGGGGCTTCTCTTCTACCCACTCTGAAGGGTTTTATGGCTTTTCCCTCGGGGATCTCTACCAGTGAGGCTAGAGTAGCTAGGGCATCTGCGAATCTATTCTTTTCCCTTGGCAAGTAGTGGAAAGTCACTTCTCTGAACTGTCCAGGCAACTCTTCCATATGGGCATGATACCACTAAAGATTAGGGTCCACAGTCTTCCATTTGTTGGAGACCTGGTTAATGATCAGGGCTGAGTCTCCATAAACTTCGAGCTCCTTGACATTCCTCTCTAGGGAAGCTTCTAAACCAGCAATGCAGGCCTCGTACTCGGCAACATTGTTCGTGGCAGGGAAGTTCAGCTTGAGGGCTATGGGTGTATGCTCATCTTTCGGATCGACCAGTAGCATCCCTACGCCATTTCCTCTTTTGTTAGAAGCTCCATCAAAGAATAGCTACCATCGGTTCTCTGTCTCAACTACAAAGATCCCTTCATCTGGGAATTGGGGTTCAGGCCCGCGGTCCTCATTATTGGGAAAATTTGCCAGATGGTCTGACAATGCTTGACCCTTGATGGCCTTTTTGGTCACATAGTTGATGTCGTACACTGCTAAGAAGAAGGACCACTTTGCTAGACGCATCGAAAGGGAAGGTTTATCAAAGATGTACTTGATGGGGTCCATTTTTGAGACCAAATTCACAGGGTGGGCTTGCATATAATGCTTCAGCTTGCCGACTACCCAAACTAGTCCTGCACAAGTCTTTTCACATGCCGAGTAATTGAGCTCACTTCCATGCAGCTTCCGGCTGACAAAGTAAATGGCATTTTCTACCCGAGAGTCTTTCTTCTCCTGAGCAAGCATAGCCCCAACTGCCGTGTCAGTGATAGTGAGATAGAGCAGAAGAGGTTTCTGTCTATGCGGGGGGCATAGTACCGGAGGATGTACTAAGTATGCCTTGATCTGGTCAAAGGCATCCTGGCATTCTTCGGTCCATTCTGTATCTACATTCTTCTTCATGAGCTTGAAGATGGGCTCGCACATAGTGGTCAACTGGTTGACGAAATGACTGATGTACTGCAGTTTGCCCATAAAGCTTTTGACTTCTTTCTGGGTTTGAGGTGGACTCATGTCCATAACGGCTTTGATCTTTTGGGGGTCGACTGCGATACCTCGCTCCGTGACCATATACCCAAGCACTTTTCCCCTTGTCACTCCGAAGGTGCATTTGGCAGGGTTTAGTCTCATGGAATGTTGTCTCAGCCTCTCAAAGAACTTTCGCAGGTCAACAAAGTACTGCCCATCCTCGCCTTTGGAGTGGATTATCATGTCGTCTACGTAGACCTCAATCTCCTTGTGGATCATGTCATGAAAAAGCGCGGTCGCTGTCCTTTGATAAGTAGCCCTGGTGTTCTTGAGCCCAAATGGCATTACTTTATAGCAGTAAGTTCCCCACGGTGTGGTGAAGGCTGTCTTTTCTTGGTCTTCCTCGGCCATCTTGATCTGGTTGTAGCCTGCAAAGCCGTCAACGAAGGATTTAACTTCATAGTTGGCAGTGGAGTCCACTAGGATGTCTATGTTTGGCAAGGGGTAATCGTCTTTGGGGCTGGCCTTGTTCAGATCCCGGAAATCTACACAGCAGCGCACCTTCCCATTGGCCTTGGTTAGGGTCACGATATTGGACAACCACGTCGGATATTCGATGACTACGATGAATCCTACCCGCGGTAGCTTCTCAATTTCTTCTTTGACTGTAGAGACCACTGCGGCTTGATTTTCCTCGGTTTACGCTGCGGCTTAGCATCTGGTGCTAGAGGGATTCTGTGCTCTACTATTGAACTGACTAGCCCCGGCATATCCTTGTACGACCACACAAAGACGTCCATGTATTCTCTGAGCAGATTAACCAGTCTATCCCTTTCAACCCCCTGGAAGAAGCTTCCAATCTGTGTCTCTTTAGGTTCCTCGATAGTACCCAAGTTAACACTTGTCAAAACCTCCTCGGCAGCTTGGGCCCGGTTTTCCTCTTTTATGTCACCTGCTTCAAGATTTCTTTAATGTATTGTTCGTTTAGTGTGTTTGCATCTTGTTCAAATGATTCATTATTAACTGTTGTTAAGTTTTGAGTTAATTTATCATTTGTTAAGTTGGCAATAAGAGGATACTCAGAAAGATCTGTCATTTCATTCAAAGCAAGAGGAAAGATGACATCGATTACATATTCATAATCCTCAGGCGTGAGGCCTTCGGATGACTCAGAGGACTGGAATTCAAAGATTCTGACTCAAGCGTATGGACAACGGGGTGTTTGACACGGCCCAGAAATTTTGAGAAGGACGGGGTACCAATCCAAGCTCCGTGATCATTTGCTGTCGGCTGGCTATCGGTCCTGAGAATGTCTCCCAATTCTTCAACGGCATCTCTGTCTTAGTCACCAAAATGCGGGATCAAAAGGATCTTCACCACCGTCTCTAATTACGGCAACTACCTCATCATCTGAGCTGAAGTCGATCAAATGCGGGATACGTGCTTCTTCATCAAACAACACGCAAACCCCAAATCTTTGTCTTCGTTCTTGGCGGCTTCTATCGGCTGATCTTCGGAAGAGCTAACTCGAAGGTGGAGAAGTCCATTACCAGGATGCGACTCTTTGACCTTGTCCGAATTTTCTTTGAAGACATACTCGTTACGAACGGTAGTGGTAGCCCCGGGAATGTACGGCAAGTCAAGGAACATCCTTCGAACGGGATTTCTTTGGTTTTCCTCTAACTTTCTCAAGGTTTTCCAGAAGGGTTTTCTTCAAGGAGATCTGGTGATCACTCTCACTATATTGTGTCCCGCCTTTTGTAAAGTAATGGGTCGGGGATAAGCGTAGGGATAGAGTGGACCCCTTCACTTTGTTTTCTGGAAGCTGTGCCTTTAGCTTTTACGCCATCCCGAGTTCGGTTTGTATCCCAAGCCATATACGGTAGTACGTTCCTTTACATCAATGATGGTATTGCGACCACTGCAGATCTTTTGCCCAATCAAGCCCCGGAAGATAACCCATTTTCTCATCATTCTCATGGCCGGGGGAATTTTATCGGAGGTAGTAGTGAGGTCGGTGCAACACACTTGTGCTTTGGAAGAAGCTACGAGAGAATCGGTCAAGGCAAACCCTTCATCATCATGCTTAATTTCCAATATTGGGATACCTCCGGTCTTTGGTTCCTTCCACCGTGACCTTTGTCTCAGTAAATAGTGGTGATAATACCATCGCTTGGCGAAATTTGACGCATTGGTGCGAGTAGAGGCTACCCCATTTATGCGAGTGAATCGAGGGCGTCCCAGCGGAGCGGTAAATGAGATCGGAATGTCAATTACTTGGAAGTCAACATCCATGACCTTTTTCCGAACCACAACTTGAGAGTAGCAATCCCCAAAGCGATCGTGCGGTGGAGTCGTAGGCCTTAATAGTCGACTAGAAGGCTTCAAATCCGTTGGCTTCAAATCCAATAAGTCCATCATTTTCTTTGGCGGGACGTTCATTGCGGACCCTCCATCAACTAATACCCGTGGCAACCGACGTTCTTCTAAGCTGGTTTGTGATGTAAAGGGGTTCGTTATGACTAGCCCCATACTTTGGCGAGGTCCAAGTCGGTGAAGGTAATGATGTTTCCGTAGTGGATACTTCCAATCATACGGACGACCTCATACGGGGTGACATCTATGGGCACCATGGTCTTGGCCAAACTTTCTTCTAGCTTCGACTTATGAGGGTATGAAAGAGGTTAACAAGGACCACAAGGAGATATTGGCTGAGTACACTTCAACTGAGTCGACCTTTGGATCCTCCTTATCGAGTTTGGCTTTTACCTTACGGCTTATAAGGTCTTTTGTCTATTTTCGGCTCGAGAGACGGCATTTCTTTTGTCACCCTTAGTTTATTCAATACTCATCTGTCCGGACCGAGTCATCACATAGACATTAGATTTCTCTGGATCATCATTCCCTCTTGGAGGATTACATCGGCTCTTTCAAGGTTAAGAGGCGGGCTCTTGCGGCGTATGGCCAACTCTGGCGATTAATCGATTAACCGCACTACTAGAGGCATAAGCGGCTTCCCGAATCGATTCCGGGTTGCTGGCTTTCTGACTTTTACGAGTTCGACTCCTCAATTGGCTCAACAGTGGTGGTTTCAACTTCACCTTCCTCATTTAAAGCCTTCACAGTCTCGTTCAAGCTTTACAAGGTCGGCATGCAACGGGAATTATCACCTTCGAGTTTGGAGTAGGGCAAATGGCTTCCTCATCAGGACCTAGTAACTTTTTCAACGAGTGGGATCACATTCCTCATCAGCATCAAGCATGTCCCTCCTTTCTCTAGGGGTTAGCTTTCGACGGCATCTTTGACATTGGCCAAGCATTTTACGAAGTGGGAAATTCCATCATCGAGAAGGATTTACTGCGGGATCAAACCTCATGGCGGGTTCTGTTCTTTGCTTGTCGGGAAGGTTTTACGGGATTTTCGGCACGGGCTAACCACTCCTCTCTTGTTCCTTCTGGCACTTCGACTGTGTCTTCCTCAGTATCACTACAGTAACTCTCGTGAGAACTCTCATCTTGACTCTGATGACCAATGAGGGCAAAAGCAGGCCGGGATACTTGACGCCATATAAGAGGTATCTTGGACTCTTCCTCTGACTGGGGAATTACCAAGAAAACATCGCTGTCATCGTAGGATATGAAGGGGACCGGGGTCGCTTCAAATTTTAGGACTCTTTCCAGGGCATCCATACACTCTTCTTCAGACAAGGTCTCAGGGGTGATTCTCAGCACTGCGATGGAGTCTACTCTTCCCGACGGGGGTTTAGCTTCAATGACGCTTACGTGTTCTAGATCGGTGGGCGGAGCCCACTTCCCTCTTTCAGCTAAAGCTTCAATTAAATCCCTCCACTCACTGACTAAGTCTTTGTAAGGGGTATTGAATTCTAGGATGTTGAATTCATACGCTGCCTCATCCTTTTCCTCTTCCGAACCTTCACATAGGCTATAGATACACTTTGAAGTGATTCCATCTCCTATTCCAGGCCTGTGGTTTTCTACTTCATCTTGCCCTCTGGGTTTCACTTCCGTCGACTCCAGGTTCATTCCTTCTACTGAACTGTCATCGTCACTGTAAATCCACCCGTTCCTGTTCTCATTTCCGACTGACTCTTCACTGCCGCTGTCTGGGAGATAGGCAAATTCACAGGCGTTGACAAAGTTAGAAAGGTCAGGCTGGTACTGGAATTCCAAGGTAGGGAAATTTGGCTCAGGTTGAGGGGAAGGAAAGAGTCCCATGGGGTAATGTAGAGGCTGCATTACGGGGATAGCTGTGGCATTTGCACTCTGTTGATAGGGAATAAAGCTGGATCTCATCTGAGGAGGAGAGGGTGTCGGGACCCTGATGGCTTGAGACATTGGGAAGGACTGAAAAGGGACAGTCTTTGGTAAAGGATTATATGTGACTGGAGGAGGGCATTGGTCATAGGCTAGCTCTTCTTCCATAGTTATCTGGTTACCCAAACCAGTACTGTTCTCTGTCAAATCGGCCATTCTGACTCTCTGAACTGACAAAACTGAGGATTCTGGCGAACTGTCTGAGAATTCTGCACTAACAAGTCGCTGACCCAGTGTTCTCACCCACTTCTTTCTCGCTGCAGGAAAGGGAGAGGTTTAGACTCGGGGTAGAGGTTTAGGCTGAAGGCTCAAGTAATATGCAAATTAAGAATCTTCAAGTTTTCTTAAAACAGTGTCTTTTATTAATTTCTATTTGGTTGGAAAAGAGGTTCTGCCCTTCTTTTTCGCAACTACTCTAGATCCTGGATCAGTGGGTTCCGTCACTACGTCTATAAGCCCCTCGTATTCCACCTGTATTTCTACCTCCCAGGGTGGATAGCCCCGGGCGAGGGTCCTATAGGGCACGCGGATCCCACCGACCGAGAGAGAAGAACACTCCTAACGGGTCTAGCGGGTCATAGGAACTTTTAACGCACGAGCGATGCAAATTATAGTCAAGGCAATACCGGGAAAGTCTCGTCTTTCAGCCTTAACAAAATTTCGGCAGAATTTCGCTTGCGCGATTGACGTTTTGACTTTTCGGTAATGTCCGAGAAGATAATAGGCATGGGTCGGGCGGTAAAAGCCGGATGACACAGTGTCACATTGAACTTCGTTGCATACGCCGTGCGTGAGTTAAAATCGAAGTCAATGCCAGGTTAAGATCTTGCCAATTTTTCCTTGTCGGAATTTTGGCAGAGCTTCGCTTGAGCGAAAGATCTTTTGGATTTTTTTGGCAAGGACTCGGTCTCGACTCTTACGCATTCCGTGCGGGTCAAGGTCGAAGTCAATGTCGGAGTCAAGATTCTATCGATTTTTCCTTGTCGGAATTTCGGCAGAGTTTCGCTTGAGCGAAAGATCTTGACTTCCGTTATGAACTAAGGCTTGACCTTTACGGGGATATGCAACTGGGCTATATGACATGGACTAGACCAAAAACCAACCAAAAAGTCACGGTTTTTTGAAACGTGTGACACGGACTGTGCATTGGTCGACACTGGCAGCCATGGGGAGTTTGGGGTGATTCCGTGCGCGCCCGGGAGCATCGTAAGGCTGTCCGTGACTGCAGCTGAAAAACCACCCCGGGCTTAAAGGGACGTGCGTGCAAAGTGTACAGGATATATAAGGTGCGCGTAGTATGCGGTCTCCTAAAAATGTTCCTTTTTGAGTTAAAACAGAGATTTTCATAAATGTGTTTTAAAGGAATGATTTTTCGGGACGGGGGAAAATGCAACAGATAAGGCACGTAAATTTTCTGGGAGCCCCAGTCAGTCTTGGAACTGAATAGCCCCAAGCTGCCAAGGCTGCCAGATTAACCTCAATTTTTCCTGGTGGAATTGCCACTGAGGCCGTCTGGTCAGAATCTAAGGAGGATTGAGCCGTACGACTGCATGGATCAATTTTCCAGGTTCCACTCCTTTGCTATTTCAGGTTGTTTCCCGAATATTTTAGGCACCTTTTAGCCTTGAGAAGGCTTCCAATTCAAAGTATGCACAATTCCCAAGATGCAAATGATGCAATGCAAGGCAAAGAAAGCAAGCAAGATAAACGGAATCCGCGATGGGAGTCTAACCCGCTCAAAGGGAAAAGCTTTCTTTTATATATTTTTTTTCGAAAAGTGATACCGGTACGTGGGATTGTTAAACCACCGTTTATCCCAAGCCCCGGGTTAGGGAGCGATACATGAAGGTTAGTGGTTTCCACCTATATACCGGGTATCGTTTATTTTAAAAATGAAAGATTTTCTCCTTTGGGATATTCCCCAGCGGAGTCGCCAAACTGTGAATGTGTGCCCAAATTCTAAATTTTGTTTTTTAGATCGGATTCACGCGAGTTTGAAAACATCCGGTTTAATTTGAAAAACGGAGTCGCCACGCCATTTTGATTTCCTCAAAACTTTGAAAAAAAGGTTTTTATGGGTTCGGAGGTTAAGTTACCCCTTGGGAAGAACGGATCGTCGTTCACCCAAGGTGCCTTGCCGTAGCAAGTCTCCCTAGATTCCGTTTATCGTGCTTGCTCGCGTGCTTTCTTGTGTGCATGTGTTTGAAAAAAGAGGGGGGGGGAATGTCCCAAGTTGTCTTCCGGACGTACAAACCATTTATTGGTTGTCGCTCGGGATTTCTTGGATTTTATGTATTCGGGACTTTGATCCCGTCCTCATCTTGGACTTGTGATCATCGCTTTTTAACCTTGGGACTTGCGTGATCGAGAGAAAGACTCTCTTTTATAGTCCAAAATGAGGTTCTTTAGGAAAGGAGTGACCTTAGCCCATCAATCCTACACCTTAAGACGATTGAGCTTATATATGCTTCATGCTCGTCTTAAGTGATAATCAGAGATATAGGTTCAAGGTTTATCCCTTTCTAAAGAGATTGTGGCACCTTTAATGGAAGAAACGATGTAAAGATAGGATCTTTACACCGGTCCGTTCCGAAGGTTTCTAATGGGGACATGGGGGAATGCATGTAAAAATGACATTTATAGTGAAAAGATGACATTTTTGGGTTGCAAAGGATGCTTTTGATTGCAAAGGATGCTTTTTTATATAAAGACATGATTTTTATGCAAAGGATGCATTTTTATGGTGGAAAATAGTATTTAATATGCAAAGGATGCTAATTTGATGATAAAAAGATGATCTTTGATGCAAAGGATGCATGAAGATGGGTTTTAGACTGACGGTTGGTGGTTGAATTGCCATTTAGTGGGTGAAATCCGGGCTTACATTGACGGCCGGTGGTTCAATTGCCGTTTAGTGGGCGAAATCCGGACTTACACTGACGGCCGGTGGTTGAATTGCCGTTGAGTGGGCGAGGTCCGGGCTTACACTGACGGCCGGTGGTTGAATTGCCGTTTAGTGGGTGAAATCCGGACATACACTGACGGCCGGTGGTTGAATTGCCATTGAGTGGGCGAAGTTCGGGCTTACACTGACGGCCGGTGGTTGAATTGCCGTTTAGTGGGCGAAATCCGGACTTACACTGACGGCCGGTGGTTGAATTGCCATTGAGTGGGCGAGGTCCGGGCTTGCACTGCCGGCTGGTGGTTGATTTGCCGTTTAGTGGGCGAAATCTGGACTTACACTGACGGCCGGTGGTTGAATTGCCGTTTAGTGGGCGAGGTCCGGGCTTACACTGACGGCCGCTGCTTGCATTGCCGTTTAGTGGGCGAAATCCGGGCTTATACTGACGGCCGGTGGTTGAATTGCCGTTTAGTGGGCGAAATCCGGGCTTACACTAACGGCCGGTGGTTGAATTGTCGTTGAGTGGGCGAAGTCCGGGCATACACTGACGGCCGGTGGTTGAATTGCCGTTGAGTGGACGAAGTCCGGGCTTACACTGACGGCCGGTGGTTGAATTGCCGTTGAGTGGGCGAAGTTCGGGCTTACACTGACGACTGGTAGTTGAATTGCCGTTGAGTGGGCGAAGTTTGGGCTTACACTGACGGTCGGTGGTTGAATTGCCGTTTAGTGGGCGAAATCCGGACTTACACTGACGGCCGGTGGTTGAATTACCGTTGAGTGGGCGTGGTCCGGGCTTACACTGACGGCCGGTGGTTGAATTGCCGTTTAGTGGGCGAAATCCGGACTTACACTGACGGCCGGTGGTTGAATTGCCGTTGAAGGGGAAGCTCACCATCACCTACGGGGAGGTGCAGGCACATTTGGGGAGAGATAGCCCAGAGGAGTTCGTTCTATACCCCTGGGCTCGATACGAGGCTGATGAGTTCGAGGGAGCTCCTGTGGTGACGGCGCAGCGGAAGATGCCGCGGGCCCGACTGCGACGCGTCATGTACTGGGCGAGAGGGTCTTTTGGCGCATGGCCCGGTATGCTTCCCTTGACTCCGAGGGACCCGCCTTTCGGGATGTTGGATTCCGGGATATGGATGTACTGGAGTTTGAGAGGTATTTGGGCGGCGTGAGTGCCCGCGAGTTTGTTTTTGTATCAAGAGGAGTATTGGGCCTTCGTGAGGAGGAAGCCGAGGACGCCACAGTGTTGGCGAGGAGAGGGAGGCCGGCCCGCCAGGTCTCCCGAGAGGTTCCTGCTGGGCCGATTTCACCTATGTCCGCGGGGATTCCTCGAGGAGGAGGGTGTCCGTACTCCGTCCCCGAGCGTGCCCCGCCGCCTACCGAGTGGATCCCGACATGCCTGTGAGCGTGCTTACTCTTTTCCATCTTGGCATCTTTTACGTATTTTTCTCTTTTTGTTGAGTATGGACCGTATTGGCGTTTCTTTGGCTGCTTGCTTGTGCAGGTCCCGGGGAGAGCCTATGACATGCTGACCCGCCGTTATGTGGCGATGAGGTCCTTCGCGAAGAAGATGGCGTCGAGGCTGTCTTGCCGGTCTTCGCGACGTGTGCCGGCGTACGAGCCGATGCCTTCGAGGCATTCTGTGGACGTTCCTCCACCGAGAGCCGAGCCGGAGCCACAGCAGGAGGGACCTTCGCGGGGGCGGCATAGCATGGACGCTGGGACGTCCTCGGGAGCTCAGAGGCCGCAGACCCTTCATCAGTTCTTTCCTCCGCCGGATGCACAGGGTGAGGGTTCGTCAGAGCATGCCTATTTCGACCCTTTTGTCGGTTTCGATCCTTCTGAGTATCTTGAGTACCAGCCCCAGGAGGGGATTCAGTACTCCGATGATGAGGGTGTGACTGGCGAGTTTACCGGGATGCCCGACTTCTCGCTTGAGGATGTCAGTGATGATGATGCTGAGGAGTTGGATTATGATTCATTTACTTTCCCTCTTTCCATATCCCCTCTTTTTTTTTTGTTTAGCAACAGACATTTATGGGTACCTGTAATAAAACACTTGTATTTGCATGGCAAAAGTATTTTATTTTAAGATGTAATGTCATTTTTGTGATTCCCGGGAATTGTCCTAGGAATGGTTGCTACTATTTTTTTTTATTTGTGCATGCCACGTGAGCTGAGAGTGCGTTTGTGGGTAGTGTATGCTTGCCGGAAATGGCTTTGGCCAGTGTTTGGGCAGTTTGGAGCAAGGTCCTGCTGGGGACAGTGGTTGTTGTACTGTTTGCTGGGGAAATGGGTCATGGTTGCAAAGAGGTCCGTACGGACAGACCTAGCATGCAAAGAGGTCCGTACGGACCAGCTTTGCTTTTGGGGAGGAAATAAATGTTCTCCGGATGTCTGGACTCTTCCCACTCCCATTTGCAGCCATTTTTGAGCTTTCTTCCCCATTGTCTCTAGGAACCTCCATTTTTGCCATAGATTCTTCGTACGTTCCAAGAAATTTTCCAAGGCTTTCACAGGAGCGGCAAGCACTCTTCCTTAAGCGGCTGAAAATGTGGATGCGACACCGTATGAGGCATCAGAGGCGGGCTTTCGAGGTAAGGTTTCGACTTTGCTCGGATTAGTCTCTTAAGGAGTTGGTTCCTGATTGGGATTTGTTGCGGGATGCCGCGAAGTTCTGGGATGTTAGGAGGCATGTGTATTGATTCTCCTACAACGAGGTAGTGCCCACCTTTGAGGATTTTTGGGGTTTGATTGGAGGACCGGAGGTGGAGGCCATCTCGCTTCCTTTGATTGGTAGTGCTGCTGTGAGCGTGAAGCTTGCAGGCTTTCTTCATACTTCGTTGGGAGAAATGCAGGGCATGATCCTTGATTCGGGTCATATTGACATTTCTGCGTTGTCAGAGCGGTTCATGATTGATGACGAGAGTGATGTCTCTTGGGATGCATTTGCCTTGTGCGTGATAGCAACGCTTTTTATGGTCAGCTCCCTTGGGATTTGCGATGGCGCTTTGCTAGATGTGGTTGGGCACTGCGGAGCTGGAGAGGATATTGTCCCGTTGGTGCTGGGGGAGACTCTTCATGGTATTGACCGTCTGGCGACTGGGGATCGGTTCATGAGAGGGGGAAGCCCCGCCTTGCTCACCTTGTGGCTGCGAGAGAGACTTCAGGCCATGCCCGAGGCTCCGACGTTGTTTAGCCCGTGGTCATTTGCTCGGCGACCTCTTGTATTGGATATGGATCCGTCTGCCTGGGAGAGATGGATGGCACAGCTTGGTACGCATCAGATCCGTTGGTGGGTTCCGCACTGGGGTATCGAGACTAGGAGGGCCTTGTAGGAAGGGTCCTATGTTGTCGAGTTCCCGGTTTGTCTTGGTCCTCCTTCTATATTCCGTTGCTTGTTTCCTGCCAGCTTGGGATGAAGCAGAGCCTTTGTTGGCCGGGATGACCTTGCTACCGCGGAGGTAGTTCCTCTTTTATGGCCGCTCCGTGTGCTCTTCCGTATTTTCCCGAGTGGTATGGAAGTACTTCGCTTTCCCTCAGGTGGTGCTCCTTAGACGTCGGGAGAGTGTCGTATTGACGACCCAGCACCCGGCTTGGTATGAGCAACAGTGTCCGGGCTCCCAAGTGGCTTTGGGAGCAGGCGTGGAGCGATTCCGGGGGCCCGATTGCCGTAGTAGCTATTGCCTCAGGAGTGCCAAAGCCTCGGTCCGACCTCGGATGTGACGGAGACACTTTGTTTGACTACGAGACGAGAGTTGATGACCGCGGGGAGAGGTCCCCTTTTGCAGACTCGCAGGGAGGAGATCCGAGCCGAAGCACGGGCGAATGAAGCCCTGAAAGCTACTGGATTGTTTGACTCTACGGGGAGGACCCCTAATCTCGGACTGAGAGACGCAGAGTTGGCTCGCGTGGAGCGAAAGAAGACTCGCCGGGGACGAGGGAAGAAAGGGAAGAATGGCGAGGGGACAAGCGCAGATGGCGCGGAATGACCTCCTAGGTATCCATTCATTGCATTGCAAACACATTATTTGTTAAATGTATTAAGCTGTCTTTTAGCATGTTGTAAATTTGAGAGTAGACCGTGCTTGAACTCATCAAGAAATGTTGTAACCGTTAGTGATTTGTGATTTACTTTTAAAGTTTTGTCGAGACACAAGATCTCTTGTTCGCTTTTTGTTTCTTTTGTGCACCTTGACGGCATCCATCTTTGGACTTTTCTGTTGCATTTGCGGACTGAAGCAGCCTGGGCCTTGATGGCAATCCCCTTTGCTTGGGCTTTGTGCTTCGCTGAGAGGTTGAATGATCCCCTGACAAGTCGTTTTGACGGTCATTTCCGTAGCTTCCTTGCCTCTTGTTTGTTGGCGTCGGGCTCTTGACCTCAATTTCGCAGCTTCTGCTTGAGCTTTTTTTTTAATTTTATTATATATATTTTTTTGTGAGCCCTTGCTCGAGCTCCTTTTTTCTTTTTTTTTTTGAAGCGCGTGAGGGCGAAGACAAGCCCCTGGCTTGGAAGTAGACATGGGTCAGTCGTCTGACGTTGAGTGACCTCCGGATGTCCTTTGATGTTGCCACCGTCATTTGACTTGGTCAAGGTGACGTTGGGGGCATGCTCTTGAAAAGTGCGTAGCTTGATGGAGGTCTTGATCGACATTCAAACTTTTGACTTTTTTGTGTGTTTTTAGACCGGACCAATTAAGGTTGCCTACGTTCCGCCGGACTAGAGGGCTCAGGTCTGCGTAGTTCGACACTACATGGAGTGCCAAGAGATGCATAATTGTTCTTCTTTAGGCGAAGTATCTGCGAAGTTTGCTTCCGTTGACTGGATTCATGAATGGATTGCCGTCTAGGTCTGTCAGCTTCATGGCACCTCCGGAGAAGATCTTTTGAACCACGAAAGGGCCGATCCATGTTGGTTCCCATTTTCCCAGTGGGTTGGTTCGAGTGGGAGGCTTTTCTTTGAGTACAAGGTCGCCTTCCCTGATGTCTCGGGACTTGACTTTCTTGTCGAAAGCTCTCGCCATCCTGCTTTGGTAGGCTCGAACGTGTTCCATGGCCTTTAGTCGTCGCTCGTCTAGCAGAGCCAATTCGTCATGTCGGCTTCGGAGCCATTCGACTTCGTTGACGTCATTTTCCAGCAGCACTCGGAGTGAGGGAATTTCCAATTCAATGGGAAGGACTGCTTCCATCCCGTATGGTAGGGCGAATGGGCGAATGGGGTTTCTCCCGTGGCTGTTCTGACTGATGTTCGGTAGCCCCAACGTGCAAGGTGCAGCTTCTCGGGCCAATCTCGTCCTTGGGTGGTCATTTTTCGGATGATCCGTTCGAGAGTCTTATTTGCTGCTTCTACGGCGCCATTTGTTTGTGGCCGGTAGAGGGAAGACTTGTGGCGTGTGATCTTGAATTCGGCCAGCAGTCTGTCGCATTCCCCTTCGAAGTGTGAGCCATTGTCTGATATGACCTCATTCGGGATGCCATATCGGCAGATGATGTTTTCCTTGAGGAAATGCGCGACTTTCTTGGAGGTGAGTACCTTGTAGGACTTGGCTTCGACCCATTTGGTGAAGTAGTCGATGGCTACTAAGATGAACTCGTGACCGTTGCTGCCTGGCGGAGCGATTTTCCCGATGACGTCAATTCCAAGTGGCAAAAGGCCGTGGTGTAGTCATGCAAGAGAGATCGTGGGGACGTAGATGATTGAGGTTGGAGAACCGTTGACACTTGTCGCAGCTCTTCGAACAAAGTGGATGCAGCCCGCTCCATGGAAATCCAAAGTAGTAGCCCATCCCGAGAATGATTTGCATCGTGGCTCTGGCGTTCATGTGGGGACCGCAAGCCCCATTGTGGACTTCGTTCATGAACTTGCTTGCTTCTTCCTGGCTGATGCAGCGTAGGAGTGGTCCTTGGTAGCGTTTCTTGTACAACATGTCCCCAAGGATGAAAAAGTGGGAGGCGAGGCATTTTAGGGCCATTATGCTCTTGGCCTTGACCCCTTCCCTGTGTTGGCCTTTCTCGTTCATGAAGGCGGTTTCCCCATTCTTGAGGTATTGGGAGATCTGGTTATACCATGGCTCATTGATAGGCTTGGGTTCTGGTTTGATCTCGTAATAGTAGGCAGGAATTTCCTTTCGTCCGACTTTGAAGGGCTTGATTGCTTTTCCCTCAGGGATTTCCACGAGTGAAGCCAAGGTGACTAAGGCGTCTGCAAACCGATTTCGGTCTCTTGGCAAGTAGTGGAAGGTGACCTCTTCGAATTGTGTGATGAGGTCTTCCATGCAGACATGGTATTTTTGCAAGCCTGGGTCTATGGTTTTCCACTTGTTGGAAACTTGGTTGATGATCAGGGCTGAGTCCCCATAGACTTCGAGTTTCGGACATTCCTCTCGAGTGCGGCTCGTAGTCCGGCAAAGACAGCTTCATATTCGGCAGCATTGTTGGTTACCTCGAAATTGAGCTTTATAGCGATCGGGGTGTGCTCGTCCTTGGGATCGACCAAGAGCATACCGATGCCGTTTCCTTTTTTGTTGGCTGCTCCATCGAAGAACAGTTATCATCTATTTTCGTCCTCGAGTGCAAAGATTCCCTCGTCGGGAAATTGTGGTTCGGGGCCTCGAGCTTCGTCGGTTGGGAAGTCAGCCAGTTGTTCAGTCATTGCCCGTCCCTTGATTGGCTTTTGGTTCACGTACTTGATGTCAAACTCTGCTAGGAAGAAAGACCATTTGGCGAGCCTCATTGACAGAGATGGTTTGTCAAAGAGGTATTTGACTGGGTCCATTTTGGAAACCAAGTGTACCATGTGCGACTGCATGTAGTGCCGTAATTTTCCGACAACCCATACCAGAGCTGCGCAGGTTTTCTCGAGGGCTGAGTAGTTGAGTGCGCTGCCTTGAAACTTTCGACTGACGAAGTAGATGGCATTCTCGACTCGTGACTCTTTCTTTTCCTGACAGATCATGGCTCCAACTGCGGTGTCGGTCACAGTTAGGTACAGCAATAGTGGCTTCTCCTCGTGAGGAGGACAGAGAATCGGGGGACACACAAGGTACACCTTTATTTCTTCAAAGGCATCTTGGCATTCTGAGTTCCATTCAACGTCGGCGTTCTTCTTCATTAGTTTGAAGATTGGCTCGCATATGGAGGTCAATTGATTGACGAAGCGGCTGATATACTGTAGGCGGCCCATGAAGCTTTTCACCTCTATTTGAGTTTGCGGTGGTCTCATTTCGATGATGGCCTTGATCTTTTGAGGATCAACCTTGATGCCTATCTCGGTGACCATGTATCCCAAGACCTTGCCTCGGCTGACCCCAAATGTGCATTTGGCAGGGTTTAACCTCATTGAGTGTTTTCGGAGGCGATTGAAGAACTTTCTCAGGTCTGTGAGGTGTTGTCCATCTGATCCCTTTGAGTGGATGAACATGTCATCGACGTACACTTCGATCTCGTTGTGGATCATATCGTGGAAGAGGGCAGTTGCTGCCCGTTGGTAGGTAGCCCCAGCGTTCTTTAGTCTGAACGGCATTACTGTGTAGCAGTAGATTCCCCAGGGGGTTGTGAAGGCTGTTTTTTCTTGATCTTCTTCGGCCATCTTGATTTGATTGTAGCCGGCAAACCCGTCCATGAAGGACTTGACTTCGAAATTAGCTGTAGTGTCCACCAACATGTCGATGTTCGGTAGTGGAAAATCGTCCTTGGGACTTGCTTTGTTGAGATCTCGGAAGTCCACGCAGAAACGCACTTTTCCATTGGCCTTGGTGACCGTGACTATGTTGGAGAGCCATGTGGGGTACTCGATCACCCCGATGAAGCCAACGCGGAGCATCTTCTCGATCTCTTCTTTGACTTGTAAAGACCATTCTGGTTTGATTCGGCGTAGCTTTTGCTTGATGGGCTTGGCCTCAGGATTCAAGGGGATCCGATGTTCTACAATGTTTGGATCTAGTCCGGGCATGTCTCGGTAAGACCAAGCGAACACGTCCACAAATTCTTTGAGCAGTGCAATCAATGCGTCTTGCTCTGTACCGATGAAGAAACTTTCGATTTGCGTCTCTTTTGGCTCTGCAGCAGTTCCCAAATTCACTTTGGTTAAAACCTCCTCGGCAGCTTGGGCCCGGTTTTTCTCTCGTTTGACAACATGCTTAAAGATGTGCTTAATGTATTGTTCGTTTAATGTGTCTGCTTCTTTATCAAGTGAATCGTTATTAACTGTTTGTGTGTTAGTTAATTTATCAGTTGATAAAGATGCAATGAGAGGATACTCGGAAAGATCGAAGCATTCATTAAGAGCATACGGGAATACATTATTGGCAATGAGTTCGTAATCTTCTGGCGTGAGGCCATCAGATGACTCGAGAGACTCAAATTCAAAGATAATGGACTCGGGATGGGTTTTGACACTGGACTCTAGGACTCGAGGGGTCAGACCAAGTTGTTCGATCATGTCCTTTTTGCTGGCAATGGGTCTGGAGAAGGTGGCCCAGTTATTGAGTGGCAATGAGCTTGATAGGAGGCGGGGTTTGAAAGGCTTTGTGTCACCGTTCCCGATCATGCCTATCACAGAGTTATCAGAAACAAAATCGATCAGGTCTGGCATCTCGATTTCTTCATTGAAGAGCAGGTGGAGCAGTGGCTCGTTCCAAGCATCATCTGCGGAGTCTTTTGCTTTTGTCTTGGGCACTGCTAGCTCGAATGCAGATACGTCCCACTTGTTGAAGGCAGGGGCATTGACAGAGAGTTTTTCGAGTTCTTCTGCTAAAGAGGGAGTTTTTCCGAATCAAAATTCATTGTGAATAGTGGTGGTCGTGGGTCCTGGCAGAGTTGGTGCATCAAGAAATGCTCTTCTGACTGGATTTGGCTTAAGGCCTTTGAATCTTGCCAGGTTCCGCTGGAGCTTGTCCATGGTTGTCGGCCGGCTTTATTTGGCGCTGATCAACTCTGTTCCCTTTCCTGTGTCTTCATTCAAACTGCCGGCCTTCTTTGTGAAGTACTTGGTCATGTCGAAGTTGTAAGGGCAAAGATCGGAGGTTGCGTGCAAGCCTCTTTTGTTATCTGCGGAGCGTTTCCGTGCAGCTCGTTTGTCTTCCGCAATGTGTTCGGGAGTAGGGATGTATCCCAGGCCATGGAGGGTATTCTGTTCTTTGATATTGATGATTTGTTGGGTACCCTGATGGCGTTTTCCCAAACCGAGCCCCAGGATGTAGTTCATGTGCTTCATCATTTTCATCGGGGGAGGGATCTTGTCCCAAATCAAAGGCAAGTCTATGTGGCACACCTGGGCCTTTGGGCTTTTGATGGTGAACCCTGCTAGCATCATGCCATCATCTTCGTGTTTGATCTCTAAGATCGGGATGCCGTTTGTGTCGGTCCTTTCGGTGACTACGCTATCACCTAGATGATGGTTAGTTCTGTTCCTTGGACGAACTTTACTCATTGATGGAGAGTGGATGCCACCCCATTAATCTGGTGTAGCCAAGGGCGTCCCAAAATGGCAGTGAATGTGATTGGGATGTCGATGACTTGGAAGTCAGTCGGGACCATTTGTTTTCCGAACCATAGGTTCAAGGTGGCTATTCCCAAGACTGGGCGAGACGTTGAGTCGTATGCCTTGATTGCCTGAGTTGAGGGTTTCAGATCAGTTGCTTTGATCCCTAGCAAATCCATCATTTTGGAGGGCAGGACATTCATGGATGATCCCCCATCTACCAAGACCCGAGGGAGACGACACTCGTCCAGTTGAACTGTTATGTAGAGAGGCTCATTGTGGTCAGCCCCAAATTTTGGAAGGTCGAGCTCTGTGAAAGTGATGATGTTGCTGTAGTTAGCATTGCCAATCATCTGAACTACTTCATCTGGTGTCACCGTGATGGGAACCATGGTCTGGGCTAGGCTTTCTTCCAACTTGAGCTTGTGCGGGTAAGATGAAGTAAGTAGGGACCAGAGCGAGATGTTAGCCTGAGTACGCTTGAGCTGAGCTAAGACAGGATCTTCAGCCTTTGGGTCCAGGGTTTCGGTTTCTTTGGCGTAGGGCCCCTTTTCAGTTTGTGGCTCAGGTATGGCTGGCCTTTTGTCTCTCCGTGGAGGATTCATTGGGATTTGACCGGAATGTGTCAGTACATTCACCTCTGGCTTTACTGCTTTGCTTGTCTCTCCTGTCTCTGTAATGGGAGGGCCTTGGTTGGCGTAGGGCCAGACTGCGCATTTCAATTAGTTCACCGTCATAGCTTTTGTGGATAAATCCACAGTGGCTTTGAGATCTTCCCAAGACAAGGGTTGAGGTATCTGGACCTTCGGGCCTTCGGTGGCGGTGCGGAGCTCGTCCCAGCTGATCATGGAGCAGACGTTGTCGTGGCCTTATGCAGAGCTAGGCTGAGGAGATTTGCTGGAGTAGATGACGTAGTAGTCAAACTTTACTGAGGGTTCTCCAAGGGTTTTCGAGAAAAGCACTGCAATCGCAGATGTCCCACCAGATGTGTTCGTTGTTTGGCGGTGGTACCGGGACCTCAGGAGGCTGAATGGGCAGGCTTTCCCTCGGGGGGTCTTGTGGCTTTATGTCGTAACTGCACGGCTCGTATGAGGGCAACAGATTGACCTTTGGGAGACAATGAGAGAGGTTAGAAGCTGCAGGAGCGGGCATGACTTTGGAAGCCCCAGGTAGTTGGGTGGCTAATGTCCCGAAGTGGTGCATGGCGCCTTCAATCCAGGCTTGTTGTTCACCTTGGCGTTTCTCAATAGTCATGAGGACCTGCCAAACTTCTTCCAAGGTCGGGAAATTTCTCGGGGGTAAGGTCCCATTTTCCTCGTTGTTATCCACTGACTTGGCCATGGGGGGCTGATGGACTATCCTGGTGACTGCGGTGGGAAGGATGTTGGACCTTGCGGCTTTGACACGGGGAGACGGGTTCCCGGGTATTCTCGATCGCTCTCTGTTAGCTGGAGGGGGTGACGGGCAAGGTTTAGACACGGGAAGGCCTTTTGGATAAAGGGGGGAAAGCTCACGTGACATGCGGTTTCCTCTTCTTTTATTTTTTTATTTTTGTTGTTGTTTTAATTTACTTAAAACATGTTTTCTCAGAGTCCTAGGTAGGTTGGAAAAGATTGCTCTTCTTTTTCGCAACTATGCTAGATCCTGTGTCAGTGGAGACCATCTGTGCGGCTATAAGCCCCTCGTTTTGCACCTGTATTTCAACATCTCATGGTGGACAACCCCAGGCGAGGGTCCTATAGGGCAATCGGTTTCCACCGGCCTAAAAGAAAAAACCGAACCTAAGGACCGAGCCTATCATGTTCGTTTTAATGCGTTAGCCATGTGAATAGTGAGCCGAGCCGGCACCTGAGTCAAGATCGGGTCAAGAGTTCGGCATGACCTCTCTTTACCTTGCTTGCGCAAGGGATCTGTGACGTTAGGCGTTGGCTGGGTCATATCGTCATGGCTTGCGTATTAAAGGCTTGATGACATGGTGTCATGTGAGCATGGATGTATATCCGGGACGGAACATCGTTTGGGTGTAGCTTCGGAAATCAAGATCAGGTCAAGATTTTAGCATGACCTTTCATCGCTTTGCTTGCGCAAGGGATCTAGAGCCCATTTGTTGCGATTGACGGCATCGCAGACGATGATGTATGTCGCCTACGTTTGAGCGCCTAATATCAATCCTTTCCCCCTAGCGCATCATAGGTGGAACCACACTTTTTTCAACTTACCCAACGGTTGGTTTTTGACACAACGTTTTCAAAATATACTAAAATGAATTGTTTCAAAATTAATAATGGACTTTCATACCTATCCCAAAACCTAGCACGTGTGGGCATGTTGCCAACGTAACATGGTTTCGCGTATGGACATGTCGCTCTCATGACATGTTCTAACGAGAGATCATGTCGCTTTGTCAACGTGCACCGACGAGAGGTCATGCCGGATTTTTCCTTGAATTTCTTCAGGAATACCCGTCATGCTGCCCAAATTTCCCCAGAAATTGGGATTGCTCGTCCGTCCCATAAATGCTTCGGTTTTATTTAGGTGTTATTGCCTATTACTAATTTTTAATCAATACATTTGGTGTATTTTTGAATGGTGTGTCCCTAGGTTTCCCCCGAGGTTTAGATTGCGAGAATAAAGGTTTATCCTTTTCCAACCGTTCCTAGGACTTAAAAGACACTGCTTTCTATTTGAACATTAATAAGATGCTTGCATGAGTCCATCTTCTTTCCCCTTCTTCCCTCTCCCATACCTTCTCAAGGTCCTTTACTCTACCGCCTTATCAATCCCTATCCACCTATGGAGTTATGGCAAGTTGGGTACGCACTCCAGTCCTCGGCGCTCATTTGGTTCGTATTCCCGAGGCGAAGGCAGTTATAGTATCCGAGTGGTATTCTTCTGATTCAGAATCCGAGATGTCTGGTGCAGAAAATGTGGTGGCTAGCCAGTCTGGAGTTTCTCGCCCATCCGAAGTTGATACATATTGGGTTTTATGGATCCATGCGCAGCGGAATTAAGCATAAAATTAACACAAAACCCAAGCCCTAAGATCCGTTCTATACGATTAAATTGAATTGCTATGAGATAGAATTTACCAACCTAAATTGCTTTCCGGTCTTGAGCTATCGAACGGATAATTATGTGATTCGTAATCACAAACTTTTGATCTTCAAATCTTCGAATCTTCAACTCCTTTGGATCTTCAGATTTGAACTCTAGGTCTTTGATTTGTTTGAACAAAATTAAGACCCTCTTTTGGTAATCCACACAAATATGAATGTCGAGAACGATTCTCGGGTTGGGAATTGCTAGATTCCTAAAACTTATGGAAGAATATTGAGAGGACTTTTGATTGTGAATTTCTATTGAAAAATTCGGCTAGACCATTAGGGTTGACAGACCTCTCATATTTATACTACATTAGCATTAATATGTTTCCTAATCGAATTAGGAGACCAGGCTGTCAATCCGCGTCTGGTGGCTAGTTATGTCGCGTGACATATTTAGCCAGTGGCTAGTTATGTCGCGTGACATACTTAGCCAGTTTACAGAAACTTTCAATCATTCTTCCTTTTGTTCAACCAATTCATTCTATTTGTATGTGACCCAATAGGATTGTATAATGTTGGCAATGAGTCCGATCATATCGACCCTCATAAGACATAAGCAGACTCTAGAAAGCCATTATGTCTACCCAAATAACACAACGTAAGAGTTCACGTTTCCAATGGTACACTTCCATTTCTCCCTTTGTCTCACGATGTTATATTGAACACAAGTCATGGTCCACGTCAACTTGTATTTGTTCAATGCTTTCTCGATCTTGAGTATAATGATAGTCCAATCATATTGGGGTGTGGCCACACGCTTTCATCATTATCACTCATCGAGGGGCCCAAGCAAAACATCTCTCTTTCGAGGGACAAATTCCATCTTGACTTATCATCCTTCCCATCATGAATCCGATCATGCCAAAGATAGCCTTTATAAATATCGTGTTAAGATATCATTTGACTAAAATCAAACATGACTTTCATCGTATGTAAGGTCATGATAATCTCAGGTCTAGGGACTAAATGAAGTGACCATATGAGATTTAATTATGACATTTGACCATGACATAAATCTCATACGGGTCAAGTCCAGTCACTTGTTCTCTAACAAGTACCCATAATTTCAATGTGCATCTCTATGCATATAATCATCATATGATTATCCATTGACAATTATACTAATTATTCTCTTAATAATTAGGGACGGAGATTATTACAATAAATATGCAAACTATATAATAATCAAATAATAAACATAAACGATAAAGATGATACATAACGGTTTTCAGTTAAACATAACTAAAGCCTAGGGCATTACACCAACAGTCTCCCACTTGCACTAGGCTCCATTTATGTATCGAATACTCATGGATCTAACATGCCCACCATGCTTCTGCCTATGCGAGGGTCTTTGTAAGTGAATCCCTTATGTCATCATCGGTTGATATTTTGTATATCTTAACGTCTTCTCATTCTTTATGAATTCCTCGAAGAACGTCTAAGTGAGTGTTTGGATCACCGTTGTGATTTTGGTTCCATTGTTTGCACAAATGACACCATAATTATCACAACAAAGTTCCACGGATTAGTGATACTTGGAAAAATACTTGAAGTGTTTCCAAAATACTAAATGAACTTTTGATCCAAACTGCCTCTTTCAGCTACATCATATGTTGCTAAAATATGGCCTTAGTAGTAGAATCGGCTACAATTTCTGCTTGGAACTCTTCCAATCAAAACTGCACCTCTAATAAGCACAAACACAAATCCTAATTGCGATTTTAAAATAACTTTGTCAGTTTGGAAGCTAGCATCTATGTAACTCTTACAACAAGATTAACTTCCAATCTTTCATATGTCAAGAACGTATCCTTAGTCTTCTTAAGTACTTAAGGATCATCTTGACTGCCATCCAATGGTTCTCAACAGGATCAGATTAGTATCGACTCATCATGCTTATAGCATACGAGACGTCGAGTCTAGTACAAATCATGGCATACATGACAGATCCAAGTGCCGTAGCATATGGAACTTCATTCATTCCCTTTTGCTCATCAGTTGTCATAAGACAATGAATATTGCTAAGAGAAATACCATGACCCATTGACAAGCTACTCTTCTTAGACTCTTCTAAGAATCTTGTCAATGTGAACACTTTGACTCAAACCAATTTATTCTTCTAGATCCATCTCTATAGATCTTGATGCCAAGGATGTAAGCGGCTTTACCCATATCTTTCATTGAGAAACCTTTCCTTGACCAAGACTTAACAGTCTTAAGTGTCGGAACTTGTTTTTCCAATGAGTAAGATATCATTGTAATAAACAATAGAAATAATACCATGCTCCCACTGAATTTCATGCATACACAAGGTTCATCTTCGTACTTGATAAAGTCAAACTCTTTGATCAATTCATCAAAACGAAGATTCCAATTCCTTTAAGCTTGCTTTAACCCATCTCATGGATCTTTGCAACATACATACTCTATTAGAGTTTCTTGGATCATCAAACTATTCGGGTTGTGTACTATACACATCCTTAATAATCTTTCCATTTAAAGAAAGTCGTTTGACATCCATTTGTCATATCACATAGTCTCAATATGTGATAATGGCAATTGAAAATCTAACAGACTTCAACATTGTAACTGGCGAAAAAGGTTTCAACATAGTCAATACTATGAATTTGCCTAAATCCCTTTGTTACAATCCTTAGTCATGAAAGTACACACCTTCCCATCCATGTCGGTCTTGAAGACCTTCTTGCATCCCATTAGTTTTTACACCTTCAGGTAGCCCAATCAAGTTCCAAACTTGATTGTCAAATATGGATTGTAATTCGGATTCCATGGTTCCAAACCATTTATCCAAATTAGGAGTGGACATCGCCTCAAGATAGGAAGTAGGATTGTCATTCTCAATGACTTCCACTTTATTACTTTCCGAAACAAGAAATCATTATTTCTTGAGTTTGGATCGTAACCTATCCGATCTACGATGGACTTGTGCATCTTGAACCGGTTCCACAACTCCTTTGTGAACTTGGTTCCGTCTCTACTCTTGGATCCATGTCATTTTCAGGTTCTTGAACTCTTTTCAAGATTAATTTTACTCCCACTAGATTCTTTATTGAAAAACTATTTCTCAAGAAACGAATCGTATAGAGCAACAAACATTTTGTTCTCTTTGCGGTTGTAAGATTAATTTCCGAAAATAACCTTTGTCAAATTTGGTGCTAACTTATAAGAGACAAGTCTCTTTACATAAGATTCGCAACCCCAAATCTTCATGAAAGACAAACTAAGTTTTCTTCCATGCCACATCTCATGTGGGGCCTTAGGAACCGATTTAGTAAGGACTCAATTCAGTGTAACCGCATTATTTCTAATGCATATCCTCAAAAGGAATTAGGAAAGTCAACTTGACACATCATCGAATGAACCATGTCCTACAAGGTTCACTTCCTCCTATAGACACACCATACAATGTGATGTTCCAGGTGGAGTCAACTTTGAAACGATTTCATAGTTTTGAGATGATTGTCAAACTCTTGGCTCAAATATTCACCACCTCGATCTAATCGAAGTACTTAATAGTTTTGCCAAGTTTGTTTTGCACTTCATCTTGAAATGTTTGAAACATCTCAAACGATTCACCTTTAGACTTCATCAGATAGACATAGTCATATCTAGATAAGTCTTTAGTGAAATGTGATGAAATACCAAAGTCTTCCCCTAGCAATGCTACTTAACAGTCCACATACATCTCATGTATAATGACCAATAAGTCACTAGCCCTCCCACTACTCTTAGTGTAGGGTGGTCTGGTCGATAATCCCAATAAATAAGATCCACATTCCTCAAATGATTTATGGTCATATGAGTCTAAAAGTCCATGTTAATGGAGTTTAGATATATGTTTCTTATTTATTTGACCAAGCCGGCAATGCCATATGAACGCGTTGTTCATATTGTTCGGTTTAGATTTCCATTTATATTATAGATATCTTCAACATTATTTTGTATCTTATCATCACGGATATGAAGACCATTCAATGACATATGCATTACAATAAGGCATATCATTAAATAAATATAAAACTTCTTATTGAAAATAAGAAAATTATATTCTTCATCATCCATTTAAGAAACGAAAATAATACTCCTACCCAAATCTGGAACGTAGTGATACTTGTTTAAAACAAGTATTACTTCACAAGGCAAAGTGACTTCACAAGTCCCTATGGCTAATGTAGCAGCCCTTGCTCCATTCTTATGCATAGGTTTATCTTACCTTCTTTGAGTAGCTTTCTATTCTTTATTCCTTGCACATTTAAACAAATGTGGGATCCATGTCCGGTATCATATACCCAAGAACAAGAAGTCGAAAGGAAAATATCTATCATATAGATACTTGAAGTAGTAGCAATCATATTGCTCTTCTTCACCTTTTAGGCCTTCCTAATAAGCCTTGCAACTTTGCTTCCAATGACCAATCTTATTGCATTGGTAGCAAATCGCATCCTTTTGATACACTTTGGGTTTAGCCTCTTCGGCTTTGACAACATTTATCCTAGGTTTAACAACTTTTGCTTTACCTTCTTTTCCTTCCTTTATGAACCCTTTTATTGTGTCAACCATTAACACAATTTGCGGATTGCTCCTTCTTTCATCTCATGAATTAAGAGCTTTCACCAAAACATACATCTTTTGCCTAGCTTGCACTTGGAACATTTCCCTTTTGCGTTATGTTAGAACAAAAGAATAGTTATCATGTGCCCAAGGTTCTTTATAAGATCCTTTAATCATGGTGGCAAATACAAGGCAAGCAATATTGTCAGAATCATCAATATGCTTCTAATGTTGCTTCCTTATTTGCCCTTTGCTACATTTGCAATGGGTTCAGTAGGAACGGATTCGTCAAGAACGTACACTTTTACCTAAGAACCATTCTTTAGGCTTCTGATCCAATCAGAATTAATTGTATCGTTCCTTTCGAACTTTGTCCTTCATAAGGACGAATCGCAATTATCATTATGTAATGCTATTTCTACAACAAAATATACAAATTATATGAACACATATCAATATCAACACATTTATCATTTAAGAGCAAATAATGTATTTTACAAATACTCCCACTAAATCATACACCTTCCAATGCAAATAAGCATAATATGTATTTAATGGGCTAAGATCCAACTTTAATTTAATCTCAAGTACGCTATGGCGCACCGCTCAAGACTAAACTAATTAGGTAGAAAACATCAATCATATCGTATATGACTCTTAGGATCTTTTATGAGATTTATTTAAGACATCATATGTCCAAGCATATTTTAATCTCATCTTATGCCTTGGGTCCAAAACCATTTTGATAACCCAATTATGTTCATCCACTTTAAACGTATAGGAACCACCATTTCCTCATCTTGCTCGCAAACGGAATAGAATCAAAGCACCTTGCTATGGCAAGCCCACCCAAAACTATCCGAGTGGTCTCAAGTGTTTTAATCATGGATTTGCATAAAGAACTTAAAAGTTAAATGAAGGTTCTTTAAGGTAGATTATAAGCATATCAGCAAAGATAGTCACAATCATGCACCAGGTAAGTTCCCAGGAAGATAGGTGAGCCACAAGGACTACTTAAGTACCAACTCTTCCTTAGACAGAACTCTCCTAGTCATGCACAATTAGAAATCAGCTCTGATTTGGCAACATAATCATTACCTTTTATAAACAATCAGTTTCCTTTTAAATTTCGCGTAATTATGACTTGTTTCCATAAACAATCATAAAATCCAAAATTTACAATGTCTAAATCTAAACATATTAGGAAACTATGAATCAATGTTTCAACTAAACATCTAATAAAATTCTTAACACTTAAGAACAATTAATTCATGCATCGCAACAATTAATAAAAACACATTTGAATTAATTAAGCATGCATCTTAAACAATTAATTAATCTAGCATAGCCCTATAAATTTTATTTCCAGAAATTTATAGCATCCAGATTAAGACATAAAACATCTCAGATTGTAAACACAATCACAGAATAGCAGAAAAATTAAACAAACTGATTCTGCCCAGATTTGGCTTATTATGTCGCGTGACATAACTAGCCAGTGGCTAGTTATGTCGCGTGACATAACTAGCCAGATAACCAGATTTCCACATGTGGCCTACTATGTCGCACGACATAGGTAGCCAGTTCGCAGGATTTCCAGATTTCAATCAATTCAGATTACATGGCAATTAAATCATATAAAACAGACCTTTTACAGATTTAATTCATCATAATTCGAAAACGATTTTCATATTGTTTCACATAAACAATCAAAATTCTATCGCATTCAAAAACATGCAATAAGCATATAAACGATTTATATCTTAATTCTAGCATGTTAATTCAAACTTAATCATACGAACGGGGCTCTGATACCACTGTTGGGTTTTATGAATCCATGCGCAGCGGAATTAAGCATAAAATTAACACAAAACCCAAGCCCTAAGATCCGTTCTATACGATTAAATTGAATTGCTATGAGATAGAATTTACCAACCTAAATTGCTTTCCGGTCTTGAGCTATCGAACGGATAATTATGTGATTCGTAATCACAAACTTTTGATCTTCAAATCTTCGAATCTTCGAATCTTCAACTCCTTTGGATCTTCAGATTTGAACTCTAGGTCTTTTATTTGTTTGAACAAAATTAAGACCCTCTTTTGGTAATCCACACAAATATGAATGTCGAGAACGATTCTCGGGTTGGGAATTGCTAGATTCCTAAAACTTATGGAAGAATATTGAGAGGACTTTTGATTGTGAATTTCTATTGAAAAATTCGGCTAGACCATTAGGGTTGACAGACCTCTCATATTTATACTACATTAGCATTAATATGTTTCCTAATCGAATTAGGAGACCAGGCTGTCAATCCGCGTCTGGTGGCTAGTTATGTCACGTGACATATTTAGCCAGTGGCTAGTTATGTCGCGTGACATACTTAGCCAGTTTACAAAAACTTTCAATCATTCTTCCTTTTGTTCAACCAATTCATTCTATTTGTGTGTGACCCAATAGGATTGTATAATGTTGGCAATGAGTCCGATCATATCGACCCTCATAAGACATAAGCGGACTCTAGCAAGCCATTATGTCTACCCAAATAACACAACGTAAGAGTTCACGTTTCCAATGGTACACTTCCATTTCTCCCTTTGTCTCACGATGTTATATTGAACACAAGTCATGGTCCACGTCAACTTGTATTTGTTCAATGCTTTCTCGATCTTGAGTATAATGATAGTCCAATCATATTGGGGTGTGGCCACACGCTTTCATCATTATCACTCATCGAGGGGCCCAAGCAAAACATCTCTCTTTCGAGGGACAAATTCCATCTTGACTTATCATCCTTCCCATCATGAATCCGATCATGCCAAAGATAGCCTTTATAAATATCGTGTTAAGATATCATTTGACTAAAATCAAACATGACTTTCATCACATGTAAGGTCATGATAATCTCAGGTATAGGGACTAAATGAAGTGACCATATGAGATTTAATTATGACATTTGACCATGACATAAATCTCATACGAGTCAAGTCCAGTCACTTGTTCTCTAACAAGTACCCATAATTTCAATGTGCATCTCTATGCATATAATCATCATATGATTATCCATTGACAATTATACTAATTATTCTCTTAATAATTAGGGACGGAGATTATTACAATAAATATGCAAACTATATAATAATCAAATAATAAACATAAACGATAAAGATGATACATAACGGTTTTCAGTTAAACATAACTAAAGCCTAGGGCATTACACCAACAATACAGTCAATCAGTCTTCGTAGGATCTAGAACGTCCCTTTTGAGTATCGAGTCTGTTACGTCTACGTTGGACCAGTCTTTTTTCTTTCAATAATAAAAATCTTTATTTCTCTTCTTACTAGACTCGAGACATCACTTGCACACCACATTACATTTAATTGGAATGGTTTTATTCTATTTGATCACTTGTGCTGCTCAATCACTAATGCATTGAAATGATTTATATTTAAATTAGTCGGAGTGAGAAAATCAACTGATATCCTTCTCAAATTGGGGCTCATCAATTCCCCATCTCGCATCTCATATGCTCACATCTCTTTCATCATCCTCAATGTTCCGTTGCTCAATGAATTTGCATTAATTTCTCTCAATTAAGTTTAAGCAAACAATGAAGACTTAATCTCGTTTAGACCATCTGGTAGGGATTGCAGTTGAAGCCTTTCACCATAGGAAAGCCATTACCTCACCCTCACCAAACAATACCCTTTCATTTCAAGATCGGTATGTTTTGAAACCCTGTTTAGCAGTCATCTTTGCTCCTTGCTGAGAGAAGTCCAAGCAATGCCAAGAAGTTAGCTTCGAGAATCGGCGATGCACAAAGTACTCAAGTCATGAAGAAAGGATAGATATAATCCTCAACTCCTCAAGAGGTCTTCCAAATTCTCAAAAGAAGGATTTTAAATCCTCACAATTTCAGTAAAGTCCTCAACTTCTCAAGAGGCCTTCTAATTCTCAAAAGGATGTTGGATCCTCCCAAATCTCCCAAAGTCCTCGACTTCTCAAAAGGCTCTCTGATGTTCAAAAGGGGCTCGAATTCTTGCAAGTTCACAAAAAGTTCTCGATAGCATGGATTTCCCCTAGCCATCAACTGCAAAACAATCCTCTCGCTTTAGAAGATATTTCCATCACCTTGATCAATCCCAAGCCATTCTCTTGTTTTTAGAGGATGCTCCCATTACCCGTGCCTTTGGCCAAAGCCAATTTCGACCTCTTATTTTTAGAGGCAGTGAAAATGCAATCAATATCCTCGCCATAGAAATCTCAAACACATCCTTAAAAGCCAACCTCTCATCTTTAGAGGTTTAGTCAGCAAAAAGCACAGCTGACCTCTCATCTTAAGAGGTCATGATATTCCAAATCACCAGATGGCCGATCGAAGCCCTGAAACATAGCTACAGTTCCTACCGGATAGCAGTTTCATTCTAATCCCGTCAAGATCTAAATCAAATTAATACTTCATTGCTTGCTTAAATTGGAACCTAACCCACCTTGATTCAAGACCATCAATCAAAAATTGTGCAAATCCAATTCATTTGTCATTTCATGTGAGCATATTTCATTTCTTCTCCACAAACACTTCTCGTGGATGCCTCACTGGGGCTTCGAATCCGTGTCTTTTATTGACACTCCAAGGAGACATGTTCTTTAACTCTCCAATCGTCAAATTTCTCAAAGGTCCGCAAAGTCTCAAATTTTCACATTCCTTCTCTTTTTAATCGGGATTTGACCGAACTACGGCAACCTGAGCTCCTCACAATGAGGGGAACGTAGGCAACCAGAAATGGTCCGGTCACAAACACTTTCAAATCTCAGAAAATCCGGTCTCATTAAGGGCCGTCCCTATACACAAATCCTCTTCACATCTTTCCAAATTTTATTCTTGATATCAGTTGGTTTTCTCCTCGTGTTTAATCGAAATATTTGTTCATATCAACTTTGGTGGTTGAATAACCCGAACATCAATAAAGGGTTTTAAGCAGTCCTGTGATCATCATGAATACGAAAAGTTTTCAAATGTCTCGACAAGTCTTCTTTTCTACATCATAGGAAAATAGAGCCAAACACTGTCTTTCTGTCAAAAGGGGCTTCCATACACTTTTTCACACCTTGTGATGATTATACTCTCTCAAAAGAGTCAAACCCAAAGCGAGTGTGTTACACAAAATTGGGATTCATTCCCACTTTTCGAAAGATGTGCCCCTGCACGTATACATTTCTGAGTCTTGTCCAATGACTGATTTACTAAAGTTTGAAAGATGGGTGCCTCCTTGGCCACATGATGATTCTGTCTGCAATAGGGCTGCCTTGGATCTCTTCAAGCTGGGCTTTGCTAAGCTGTTCTCTCAGGCTTCCCCGTATCAACCCTTCAAGCTGGGGCTTCGCCAAGTCACCTCGGTCCACATTGGGTTCTTTACTTTGATATGTGATGGATTCATTCCTTATCAGATTCACTTCAAGATTGCTTTTCATTACCAACTGGGGCTTCGCCAGGTCATCTCCTCAAAATTTGGGCTTTGTCCTAGTCATCTCTTCAAGCTGGGGCTTTGCTAAGCCGCTCTCTCAGGCTCTCCCGGATCAGTATTTTGCCAGGACATTCTCTGCATTCTATTTGCTACTCGCGGTCTCAACCAGCGATAGACCTGCTGTAATCTATACTTCCGGGAGCGTCCCCGACTTGCCTAGGCTGCACCATGTCATCCATACATTACTCAATCATCACCCATACACTTCTCAAATTCACGGGAGAGGTTTCACAACTCATACATCATCATAAATATATACATTCATCCCATCATAAATCCATCATAGCATATTGCTACATATATATCTGCTCGTCAAGCCATGCAAAAATCCTCACTCCATTTTCATCCCTAGCCGAGATGGACTCGTGCATCAAGATTATTAATACATAAGCAAAATTTCAAATCAAATTCAAATCAGATATAATGCAAGGTGCCTAGAGTGTTGTGTTTCCCCCCCCCAGGGTACAATAATCAAGTGATCATAATCTGATCATGGGGATTGCTCCTCAAATCAAAATCTGGACAAAGATTTCAAATCCTGCAGGTGGCATGTTCTACCTTCATCTTCTTCATCAGTCTCATCTTCTTCAGAATTATCAGCATCGTCTGAAAGAGCCTTAGCTGCCTCAGTCTCCAAGCAATGCTCGTCAAAAAGAGTTTCAGCTGCCTCAATCTCCAAGCAATAGTGCTCATCAGCCTTAGCGATAACAAAGTCCGTCTTGTATGGCAAATTATCATCAAAGTGCCCGTGTTGGACGGCGATTCCTCATCAAAATCCCGTGTTGGATGGAGATTCCTCATCAAAATCCCGTGTTGGACGGCGAATCATTATCAAAATCCCATGTTGGACGGCGATTCCTCATCAAAATCCCGTGTTGGACGGAAATTCCTCATCAAAATCCCGCGTTGGACGGCGGATCAATATCTAAATCTCGGGTTGGACGGCAGATCGTCATCAAAATCTCGTGTTGGACGGCGAGTCATCAAAACATCATCATCAGTCGTAGTCTCAGCCCTTCCGACAGCTACAGGTAAGCACAGCAAAGGTATGAAAACATGTCTCTACTTGCACAACCATTTTGCCCCTGGCATTTTCAATTCTATTTTTCAACAAATCTCGGGTGACTCCCCCTCCGGTCAAATCTTGGGTGACTCCCCCTCCGGTCGAATCTCGGGTGACTCCCCCTCCGGTCGAGTCTCGGGTGACTCCCCCTCCGGTCGAATCTCGGGTGACTCCCCCTCCGGTCGAATCTCGGGTGACTCCCTGATGAGTGAGTTTTACACTCATCCATTTAATATTTTATAAACTTATTCTTTGCTTAATCCTTGAGTTTTGTGTGTTTTAATGGTTGTTTTTAGTGTTTATTTAGTTTTCAGGGTCCAAGTGAAGATTAAGCAAATTAGAAGCATTTTGTGGCCACTTTAGAAGTTCGGGGCAGAGTGGAAATATGAAAGTTCAAAGGAAAGTGCAACATAAATTTTTATAGTGTCCAAAATGCGAAAAAAGGCGACGGTGCGATTATGGGACGAAACGAATACTAGTGGTACTAACCAATGCATTACAAAAGGGAAGCAAAACAGGGCCACTCAATAGGAAGTGCGGCCAATGGAGTGATCAGGCAGCAAGGCATGGCCGGGCCAGGGTGCAGCATGACCAAGGATAGCAATGGAGTTGGGCTGAGTTTGGAAGGCAATGGGCCATGCAAGGAATTGAGTTGGGTTTTGTTGGGCTTAATCTTAATTAAGAATATTAATTAAGGTGATTGTTCACAATGATGTGGGGGGTTAGGAATTTGGAAAAATTGCAAAACGTGGGTATTAAAGGAGGGATTAATACTCATTTTTAAGATACTAATTTTCTTTTCAGTTTTTTTATCATTTTTTCATCTTTTAATATTTTTTCCATAGCTTCTTCTTCAATATTGTTCTTGGTGATTTTTGTTTTTCATGGATAGCTAAATCTAAATTCTTGGGATTGGAGGTAACATTTTATGTTTTAAGTTTTAATTTTCATCATTTTCATTTTAGACTTGGGATTATTAAGTAGTTTTAATGGAATTTTGGAATATGTATGTTGCATGCCATATGTGTTCTTGAATATTGTTGAATTATAATTGTGAACCGCCAAATTCGCAATTGTAATTAGTCGTTGCTTGATAATTACAATTTGTTGAATCCCCGCCAAAAGATTCATAAGAATTGTAGTTCTTATTGTTCTTCTTTTCTTAATGGGTTTTCAATTAATCTATGAACGGGCCAAGGGAATAGATTAATTGGAAACACTTGATTGCAAATCACCCGCCTAAGTGTCCCAATCATAATTTCGTAAGAACGAACCCCAAGTATATTTTGATTGATGATTATTGAAATTTGAGCATAGTTGTGAACCCAATCCCGAGAATTCCATTCCGTTTTATTGTTAAAATCTTTTCTATATAAATTTAGTTTTTCTTCAAAAGCATTAGTTTTTTTAAAACAACAAACTCTCGTTTTTTTTATTAAATCTTTGTCATAGCAATAATTTTTCTACTTTGAATACGTGTCTCGGTGGTTCGACCCTACTTACCCTATCTACAAATCAATTGTAGGTAGTTTGAGTTGGAAATTTTCTTTTGACGTTTCGACGCTCGTCAAAATTTGGCGCCGTTGCCGGGGACGCGTTTATTTTAAAGTTGATTTAATTATTTGCTATTGTGAATATTATTTTGTATATATTTTTGTTTTAACTTGGTGACCGACAACTAAACATTCAAATGGACTCAAGGATGTATAACTATGACATCTATGGGTCGTTTGGAAATTGTGGATTATACTCTCATGGTTCTTATGAGTGCCCTTCGGGGACATATTCTTTTGAGTATTATCCACAAGAAGGGAGTCCATTCCATTCACAAAGTCAAGGAGAGAGTAATCCGGGTTGGAGAAATAATCCCGACTTTTCATGGGGAGGAAATCAATGGCAAGGTCATTTTCAGCAGCAATACCAACCCCCGATGCCACAACCACAGCAACAAGGGCCTGTGAGGCCAAGTGTGGAGGAAACTTTGCAAAAGTTTATTGTGGTCTCGCAACAAAATCAGGTGGCCATGGACCAAAGAATGGGGAACCAAGAAGCTTCAATGAAAAAACTTGAGAAAGAATTGGACAAATTGTTAGAGGCAGTGAGGAATCGAAATTCGACCCTAATCCATGCACAACCCAAAGAACAACTATTGGGGGACTCATTGGGGAACTTTGTCTATGAAGACTCCGATGAAGAACTTGAGAACGAACTACAACAAGAGCCACTTTTGGAAAATGAAGTGGAGGATTTTGTCTATGAAACCTCCTATGAAAATTCTAGTGAAGTGCAATTGTATGATAGTTCGGGTTGTATGGAGGCGGAAGAAATTATAGAGAAATCATGGCATGAGCAAGTTGATGAAATAGAGCTTGCTCTATATGGTGAGATGCGGGGCAATGAATTTCGAGAAGAAATGGTCATTCTCGCCAAGATCGATAAGCCATGTATGAGTGATCACCAACCTCTACTCATGGAAAATGTCGATGACGAATTCTCCATCATTTTTGTGATCCCTCCCATCTTTGAAAATGAAGAAAGTGGCAAGGACTCCCGAGAAAAGAAGCCCAAGACACTTAAAAGTCAAAAATTCCCTTGGGTCCTAAATGGTCATATATCAAAGGGAATAGTTATGGGGCTAAAACTGAAAGTGAAGACCCGCGAGACGGTGAAGTGGGCAAAAGGCAGGAAAGTGAAGGTTAAGATAACCTTGGCATCGGTCTAGCTAAATGACCTTAAACAAAGCGCTACTTGGGAGGCAACCCAAGGTGAGTAGGTTAATTTATAGTTCCTTTAAATGTTTTCAATTAAAAAAAAAAAAAAAAAAGAGTTGAGTCAATTTATTTTAATTTATTTTGTTTTAATTATTTTAATTGAGTTTTATTATTTTGATGGATATTATGCTTTGGGTTTGTTTTCGTGGTGATGTGCAGATCAGGAATCAGAAAAAAATTTCACTGTTAAGGTGGGCGACCACCCAATGTTCTATGGGCGATCGCCCAAGTTAAATTAAAAAGATTGTGGAAGCTGCTGTGCATGTGGGCGACCGCCCAAGAAGATGTCGGCGACCGCCCATGTTGAAATTTCTGGCGTTGATTTATGCCCTAAATCCTTCCCTCCTTCACCATTACCGGCAACAACCCTTCCTTCACCATTACCAGCCAAACCCTTCCCCACGCCCTCCCCTAATCCCCTCCTTCCTGGTTCCATTACAAAATCCCAGTTCCGGCCAAGACTCCATTAATTCAGGCCGGTTCATCTTAATTTTCCGGCGAAATCCCTCTTCTCTCACTTCCAGTCCAAAACCATTCTTTTCTACCCGTTTCCATTGCAATTCCGGCCAAACCCAAAAACTCAATTCCGGCCAAAACCCTTGCTACTGCCGCCGTCCCTTTGCTCTTCCAGTTCGCACCTCCCCGTTCATCTCCAAGACGCCCCTTCTCCAAAATCCCTCTCCAAAACCCTCTCCACTGCTTCTCCAAATCGAACTCCCTTCCACCATTACTAGCCGAAACTCACACCTTCACCAATCCGCACCAACTGCGATCTCTCCAACACCATTACTAGCCGCATCCCTTCTCCAATTCGGCCAAAACCCAAAATTTCAAAACCAGCTCCAATCCAGCCACGTCTTCCCCTGTCCAAATCTGCTGTTCCAGTCAAAACCTCATTCCTCAGGTTCAACCCACATCACCAAATCTTCCTTTCTCTCAAACCCATTTGTCGCCTGCGTTCTTATTGATATGTATGATAAATGCGGCAATTTTTCTTCCGCACGCCAACTGGTTTGATTACTGTTCTTGCTTTGTTGATATCTTGTGTGGGTATTGGGGTTAAGGAAATTCATGGAGTTTTGATTAGGAATGGTATTGATCCGAACATGTAGTTGAGGAGTGGGTTAGTAGAAGCGTATGGTGCAGTCTTGGGTATTGATGCTCTGTGTTTTGGAGCAGCTTAATATCTGCCTATGCGCTTCATGGAGAAGCGAAAATTGCATTGCAAATGTTTGACCGGATGGAGTTGGATGGAGTGGAGCCAGATGGGATCACTTTTCTTGCTGTTTTAAAAGCATGTAGTCATGTAGGATTGGCTAATGAAGTATGAAAGTATTTCACTCGAATGTATAATGTTTATAGTTTGGAACCAAGTAGTGAACATTATTCATGTTTATTGGACTCTTTGAGTAGAGTGGGGAGATTGTACGAGGCATATGAGGTTATAAAAGAATTGCCTGTTAAAGTGAAAGCGAGCACTTGGGGAGACACATTGTGAAAGTCCCTGGCGGAATTGGAATTGCTGTGTTGTAGTGAGAAGTTGGATGCACGGGTGAAGAAAATTGTCCGTCTTGCGGGTCTCCCTTCAGATTTTCCTTTGTAAGTATCTCATTTTTTTTTATGTTTTATTTTTATTCACATTAGGGACAATGTGCATTTTAAGTTTGGGGGTAGAAATTGTATATACTTTGTGTTGGTGTTCTTAGGTTAGTTTAACTTTAGTTTTTATTTATTAAAAAAAGAAAAAAAAAATGAAAATTTTGGAAAAAAAAAAAAAGTAGTTAGCTATGTCCTTTTCTTGTATAGAGTTTTGCTATCATTCTTGGTGTTCCATATAATTGCATGTGATCTTTTGGGACCGCTAAGGAGGATAATGGGGTGTGATAATTTGTATATGCAAGTTTTGGTATTTTTTTTTGGTTAATTGTGGTACATTACTTAAGAGTTATAATTGTGCCCTAAATCTCTTAGTTGTAGTTTTGTGTATTCTTGGAAACAATCTCTTTGTTGATAATTTTTGATCCTTTTTTATAAAGTTCATAGTACACCATCATCTTTTGAGTTAGTGAATTTGTTTATCAAATAGCAACATTAGGCGAATTGTAAGATGAATACTCCTTGGTTGTAAATGGAACCCCCACTTGTTATCTTGAGAAAAAGAAAGAAAAAAAAAGAAAAAAGGGGAATGAGAGCAATGGCAATTCAACTGATACTCGGTGAAACCTCCAGACGCGTAGATTAATTGGTTAGGGATTATTCTAGCTTAACCAGATTTCTGGGTATGCAGTAGCGTTATGGAGGAAGAGCTTTACCGCCGTGATGGTCCGTTCCAAGCTCGATACCGAAGTGGCTAACTCTCAAACCTTTAAATAAATATTCCTAAAGTAGCTCGGGGCACGGCGTTCGCTGCGACGTTGCTTCCTTGCCAAATAGGAGTATAAAGTAATAAATCTCTACTTAGTATTAGGGGCATGGAGTTCGCTGCTACAGTGTTCCCTACTTGAACGGTAGAAGATCTTAAAATGTGCTTAAAGAATCAAGTTTGGGGGGGTGTAAGTGGTTGGTAAATTGAGAAAATTCATGGGAGTATTTGTGCTTTGATTTTGAAAAATGTTGTTGTATGATAGATAAAGTCAATAAAATAAAAGATGATTGGTGTACTTAGCTTTGTAAAAATGGATCTTGGTTGTGAATAAAGGGAGAGATGATATTTGCATTGAGATTTATGGTGTAATTATAATGGTTAAGTAAGATGCTGTAATTAATGGAAAATATATTGATACTTGCATAGTGGAAGATATTATCCTGCGGTTAATTGTAATGTGTGATTTGTGCAATTGTGGAACATACAAGAATGTTGGGGACATAGTGAATTATCGGGTAGAGTAATTGTTTTTATTTTTGTGTCAGTTTAGTTGTGTATTGTTTATTTTTGGTGTTTGCTCGAGGACTAGCAAATGTCTAAGTTTGGGGGTATTTGATGAGTGAGTTTTACACTCATCCATTTAATATTTTATAAACTTATTCTTTGCTTAATCCTTGAGTTTTGTGTGTTTTAATGGTTGTTTTTAGTGTTTATTTAGTTTTCAGGGTCCAAGTGAAGATTAAGCAAATTAGAAGCATTTTGTGGCCACTTTAGAAGTTCGGGGCAGAGTGGAAATATGAAAGTTCAAAGGAAAGTGCAACATAAATTTTTATAGTGTCCAAAATGCGGAAAAAGGCGACGGTGCGATTATGGGACGAAACGAATACTAGTGGTACTAACCAATGCATTACAAAAGGGAAGCAAAACAGGGCCACTCAGTAGGAAGTGCGGCCAATGGAGTGATCAGGCAGCAAGGCATGGCCGGGCCAGGGTGCAGCATGACCGAGGATAGCAAGGAGTTGGGCTGAGTTTGGAAGGCAGTGGGCTATGCAAGGAATTGAGTTGGGTTTTGTTGGGCTTAATCTTAATTAAGAATATTAATTAAGGTGATTGTTCACAATGATGTGGGGGGTTAGGAATTTGGAAAAATTGCAAAACGTGGGTATTAAAGGAGGGATTAATACTCATTTTTAAGATACTAATTTTCTTTTCAGTTTTTTTATCATTTTTTCATCTTTTAATATTTTTTCCATAGCTTCTTCTTCAATATTGTTCTTGGTGATTTTTGTTTTTCATGGATAGCTAAATCTAAATTCTTGGGATTGGAGGTAACATTTTATGTTTTAAGTTTTAATTTTCATCATTTTCATTTTAGACTTGGGATTATTAAGTAGTTTTAATGGAATTTTGGAATATGTATGTTGCATGCCATATGTGTTCTTGAATATTGTTGAATTATAATTGTGAACCGCCAAATTCGCAATTGTAATTAGTCGTTGCTTGATAATTACAATTTGTTGAATCCCCGCCAAAAGATTCATAAGAATTGTAGTTCTTGATGTTCTTCTTTTCTAAATGGGTTTTCAATTAATCTATGAACGGGCCAAGGGATTAGATTAATTGGAAACACTTGATTGCAAATCACCCGCCTAAGTGTCCCAATCATAATTTCGTAAGAACGAACCCCAAGTATATTTTGATTGATGATTATTGAAATTTGAGCATAGTTGTGAACCCAATCCCGAGAATTCCATTCCGTTTTATTGTTAAAATCTTTTCTATATAAATTTAGTTTTTCTTCAAAAGCATTAGTTTTTTTAAAACAACAAACTCTCGTTTTTTTTATTAAATCTTTGTCATAGCAATAATTTTTCTACTTTGAATACGTGTCTCGGTGGTTCGACCCTACTTACCCTATCTACAAATCAATTGTAGGTAGTTTGAGTTGGAAATTTTCTTTTGACGTTTCGACGCTCGTCACTCCCCCTCCGGTCGAATCTCGGGTGACTCCCCCTCCGGTCGAATCTCGGGTGACTCCCCCTCCAGTCTAATCTCGGGTGACTCCCCCTCCAGTCGAATCTCGGGTGACTCCCCCTCCAGTCAAATCTCGGGTGACTCCCCCTCCAGTCAAGCATCGGGTGACTCCCCCTCCAGTCAAGCCTCGGGTGACTCTCCCTCCAGTCAAATCTCGGGCAACTTCCCCTCTATAGTCAATCAAACCACTTCTTCGGGATGTGACCCCCCACACCAAGTGGCTCACAGTTCGAACTACGATCAGGCTTGGTTCCCTCCTAGGGATACGTAGGAATCATTTCCCAAAAAGGTCCAGCCATCCAACCTCATCAATCAGTTTCCTTCATTTGCCATATCCCCAACAGGTCCGGCAATGTGACCACTCTGGTCTATTTTTCCCACTAGCCGCTCATTAGGTTTGGGATCCCTTCTTATCGATAACCTCACTTCTTCCATAAGTGACGTTGCTGATAGGCTCTGTGAGTACCCAAATCCAATTCGCGACCCTTTATAAGTGCCTTTTAATATAATATTATTGCACTAGGGGCATTTTGGTAAATTTTCTGTCCATTCCGAGACTTTCGGAATCTTTTTATAAGTTTCTTGCGAAGGAAGTACTTTTAAGTCTTTTCTCCAGGCAAAAGGACCTATAGAGAATTATTCATTTTGGACCTAGGAGGAATTATCCCGGAATGTTCCAGAACAGTTTGATTGGCGCCAGAAACGGTTACTGGCTCGTCAAGTCGTGCCACTCAATGAGCCATGGAAAACACAAGGGTTGGGTCGTGCGACACAACTGGCCACTCATCAGCAGCTATAAAATGGACCCTCCCCCTCTTATTTCTGGATCCCTTCCAGCCTCCCTAAGGTCACTCTACCAAAATACACCCAGAAGCTAGTCTCTCTCCTAAAACACACACAAACACACACCAATTCCCTCTAATTCTCTCATCTCTCATTCACATTCCATTCTCTCCCTCTCATACACATCACACACATTGGAGATCCAAGTCTCCTATCCTCTCTGGTTTCTAAACCCACATCTACAGCTGAATCGAAGGTCCCTACACCTAACTTGGTGTAGAGATTGTGGATCTAAAAGGGTAACGAATTCCCTTCCTCCATATCTCTCTTCTATTTGATCTTTTCATAATTCATGCAATTTCTACTCATTTGACTTGATAATTAGGCTCCATCTGCACTAATTATCAAGTTGCAATCGCCATCTCTTTCTTTAAATCACAATGTTTTGTATCATTTCATGCTTATGAGTTAATTTGGGTGCAATTGTGACTTGTTCATCAAGGGAGTGTGGATTTTCCCATATCCACACCCACTTGAATAATTGAGTGTTAATCTCGTATTCTGTGATCTATGTGATCTGTTTGGTGCCATTTGATCTTCTAGTTCCTTCATTTCATCTGTAATCACTCTGTTGTAAAAGCCTCTGCAGATGGCACATTGTGCCACGCGACAGAACTGGCCAAGCCATGTCTTGAGCTTTGCGACATAAGTTGCCACTCTACAGCAGCTTCATTTTCAATTGTAATCTGTTCTCAGCGTTGTAATCAGGTTGTGGTCTCCTGCATAAATGACTCACAAGTTGTATTGCCCTCAGTTCATTAATAAAACAAAGCATTAATATGCATTTTATCACATATTTTGTCTCACACAATTTGCACACACTTATGAATGATTTTGGATGTTGAACGTAGAAAGACTCGTTCACGAGGCGTGTTGGGTGAACTCTCGGTTCTTCCCAACACGTAATCTGACCCCCGAACCCACATTTTCTCTTTTCAAAAAAAGATTTTTAATGTTTCCTTTAAAACGGCATGGCGACTCTCAATTTACATAAATTTTCGGTGAGCGTACATTCACTCCTCCCCTCCTTTTTTTATTGACTTGATTGAAAAAATGTTTTTTGAGTCCCAAAATTCTTCGTCTTCCATGTGACTCTGCTCTTTCTCTCTTATCTCTCTCGTCTAATACCTAAATATCAACTTATACAAATAACCTAGGGTTTTGGAATTTCAGATTCAAAATCACAAATTTCTCAAATATCGCTCTCGAATATTTCTTCTTCACAAATATTTCATTTAATATTACTCTTACCCTCATTATCTCTTCTTCTTATATACCTTGATTTTCTTTCCAAATATAACGTTTTCTTCTCTCAACTACAAGGTATACTTTTCCAAATTAAAAAAAAAATCAAAGTGCAAATTACCGAGTGCTCTTCCATCTACAACAAACTCGATGATATATTCACAACGCTACTTCAACTAGCACACCTTCATGAAATTATGTTCAAGATTGGACACTCCTACCGGTCGTTCATCTTACGTGGGCATGATAGATATATATACTAGATATACATTTTCCTAATTTATTATTTGTGTATATCGTTTTATATTGGTTGTAATCTTTTACTTCTAGTAATCATCTTATCCTTATTTGTATTACCATAGTCGGTTAGTACTCTTGTATATAAATATCCATGTCATTAACAATACAAAGTGATCTTTTAACAATTTTCTCCTACTTCTATAATATGAAGCTGGAATCTTGAGGTCTAACATCATTTCAAGTATGCTACTTGGGAGAGGAATTGGCTTCCATCCTTTCCCAGTTTCCAGATTCTTATCCTTGACGACTAGGATGGTTTGAGAGGAGGGTATTGTAACGGACTAGCTTTTGGATAAAAGGGTGTTGGGTGTCTTGGCTTAAAGACAAGGGGTGAGATTGCATCATCAGTGTTAGTTGTATAAGTGTAGGGGTGAAAATATAATTTGTTAGTTGTTTCAGAGTGTTGCAAGCTCACGTTTTCTGCAAGTGAGTAAGAATTGGGAGGGAGGGTCTGCTAGCCCTCAAAGTATAAATAGAGCTGGTGGATAGAGATAATAAAACGATGGAAAAGATTGTCAATGATGATGCCAAAATCGTCAATTCAGCCCAAATCCAAGCGTCGAACGCTCCGGCGATTGCAAGGCCTGAAAATAAGAGAAAACACGTAAACTAAGCCGGGGCGGATCCGGCTAAAGGCCCTCCGGCGTGAGAGTAAGTTCACGGTTGATATTAGAGAAATCAAATTGACAGAGTTTCTCCAATGTAAAAAGTAACGTACCGAATAATGAGCCATGGGGCTTGTATTTATAAGAATGGATAGGTAGAATCCATGTTGGAATGAACTTGTAAATAGATAAGATATAATCTTAAGAGAATTATATCTATTAAGGAGTCATTGTTTGACTTGAATTGTTATTGGTAACTGTAATCCTGATTGGGTTACAACTGCATAATCCTTGTTGAATAAGGATTGTAAATCGCTAGCCTAACGCCGAGGAAGGTAAATGTTTTTCCTCGGCCTTTGGCAAATGGGCCGAGGAGAACGATCCTGCTTCCTCGTCACTTGATGAATGGCCGACATGAAAATATGCCGGGGAGAATACTTTTGTTTCCTCGGTAATTGGTGACATGCCGAGCAAAGGACTTTTCTCTCCTCGGTAATTGAGACAGGCCGGCCCAAGAATGGCGACATAAGGCCAAGGTAAATGTTCCTCGGCATACGAGGAAGATAATGCTCGGCCCTAATACTTGATGAATATATAATATCCATGGTCCAATATAGTTGGGCCCAGGTTCGAGCAAGCCCATGTTCGTAGCTCGGTTTATACCGTTCAGTGGCCCCCAACTTTCTAGCTCGGCTTAGACGAGTAGAAAGTTAGCTCGTCCTCGGCATCTGGGATACGAACAGGTTTTACACGCGTCATTGGTGGGTATCTGACGGTTACTATTCTGATGATGACATGGGGCCCCCCAGTCTTGTCATGCCTCAATAACTGTACTTATCATTAAATGTTGGGGGCGTGTTGTCTGGGTTATCACTTTACCCATGGGTTAACCCGGGTTAAGGAGGTATAAAAATCAAAATCCTTTCATTTCAAATCTTTACAAACCCCCTATTTGAGAGCAAAGGCGAAAGAGATCTCCGGCGAATCTTAGCAATCTTCAAACCCAGTTCCCGGCGAGCTTGATTTTTCCGGCGAAGTTGCTTTCTGCATTGATTCCATTCATTCTTGCAAACTCAGGTATGAAATTTCTCCTTTTCTCACAACTTCCTTTCATGTTCCAGCGTTTTCTAGGGTTTAGGAGTGATTTTGTCCATGCCAAGAACCGCCATTGTTGAAGGTTGAAGCTTTTCTTGATAAAAAACTTTAAAAACTTCAGCTCTTTAATTCTCTTTGCATTTTATATGAAATTTCTAGAATATTGAATGAACTCCCCTTCATTTTTGATTCCCCTTAGAAATGGCTCGATCTTGGGACCATTCTCCCCGATTCCGCTATGGATATCATCTTTTGAAATTTGAGGGTCTATCGTAGAGAGAGAGGTCCATGGATGATGCTGAACTTGGATGATATAAGCAAGCAGCTGAGGGGTTACGGCCGCTCCCGTTTATTCATTCAATACCCGCACTCCACAAGAATAGATAGGATTGAGTCTCGGGTTCTCCCAACATCATAGTGTTTGAGGATAGGGCTCAAATGGTGGAGCACATCGAACTGTTCTACCCGGCCTCCCATCGCGAAATGCGTGAGCGTCTGAGAGGTACGGCCCCCTCCTCGGCCTTATGAAATGACGAGGAAGGAGATCTTCCTTCCTCGGCCTTATGGAATGACGAGGAGGGAATCTTCCTTCCCCGTCATTTAATCAGCCATTGACGAGGTAAATAATTTGGTCTCCTCGTCTTTATGCAGATATGACGGGAAGAGAAGGAGAGCCCTCCTCGTCTACTCAGATAGTTGACGCCTTCGTTGAAGGTGCACAAGCTGATGCCCGCCTCGTCCGAAGAAGAGGCCGAGGAGCGGTAGCCGAGGAAAGCAAGTGGAGAGGGCACCAAAGCCTGGGGATCCCATGATTGAAAAATTGTACTCCAAGTACAAGGTGAACCGGGATGAGTACAAGTTAACTTATATGGGCAAGATTGAGCCGAAGACGGAGAAGGAGGAGACGAACTTCTACTACAACCAAGATTATGTCCACTTCTATTATAAAATGGGGCTTCCAACAGTGGGACTTCGTCTTCCTCTGGACCCCTTCATCCTCGCGAATTTTTGGACGATGTAAAGGCGGTACACCCATGCTAGGAGCCAATGGCACTAGGGTGCTCGGTTAGCTTCATCATCCTCTCGCCGTAGTTTAGGCTATGAGCCGACCATGGGAGCCTTCCGTCATTTCTACATTATCCAAGTCATCAAGGAACAATGGCTGGTAGTAATTAGGAGTGCCAATAGGAAACCAAAATTGCTCCTCCCCATGTCTAGTAAAGTTCCAGGCTGGGATCATCATGTCATCCGAGTTGAGAGCCGCCAAGGTTGGGAGTTCCAGTCTCCTTGTGGTGACCCAACATCTACCTTCGCTGTCCAACAATATGAGTGGACCAAAGCTTTGATCAAACGCCTAGAAGAGTTTGCCAGGGTAGGGGTCCTAGACTGGAAGCAAGTTGAATCCTCGGATCATTTCTATATCCAGGCAGGATTGATGCCGGGGAACGAGGACGGGGTAGCTCCCCTTGTAAATGTTAAAAGAGGTCGTCGCTTCAATGATTGGACGGTACATCCAGGCTTCGTATTTCACGAGGACTGTATTAGGTGCCACGATGAGCGTCCCCGCGACCAATGTATTGGAGCACCTAACATTGTTGGACGTAAACTTTTATCTTACACTTGTAATTTTTTGCATATTATTTTGCTCGTACTTGACCTTGGATCTTCTTGCTCGTACTTGACCATTTCTTCCTTGTCTTTACAGATTTGACTACCGAGGAAGAAGCCACCCTTGCAATGGAGAGACTAAGTCCTCAGGAGCTGATCAGGCGAAAGAGAAAGCTGAGCAAGAAGTCTGCTCTGGTGGAGAGGAAGGACGAGGCCAATGCTCGTAACTTGGTGCTCGGTGTCCAGGGTGATAAGCCCCTACCCCTTAAAGTGCATCAGGAGATTAATTCCGAGGACGCGGCATCCGAGGATCACGTTGAACCCATAACTGGTGACTTGGCTGACCTTTCTACTGGTGCCGAGGAGGCGGGAGCCGAGGAAAGCCGCCTCGTTGCTCGGAAATCTGGCTCCAAAAGAGCTCAAGCTTCGAGTGCTGAGGAGCCTGTAACTAAGAAGGCAAATGTTGGTGGGGCTCCCCACGTTGAGGCTCCCCATGTTGAGGCTCCTCCTCCTCCTCTAACCATCCAAAATATAGAGACTATTGAGCAGGCCGACGAGCTGGCCAAGAACATGGCCATCAACGTTCCTCGGCTCAAAGGAATTCCTCTGCAAACTAGGACGGGGCCCTTAGTACGATTGGGCAGAGCCCCGCCCGTAGATCTATGGACGAGGATGCCTATGATGCTCTTGTCCAGGAGGCTCCCAGCGATGATACCTTGCTTTGTCGCAAGGGGCTCTTAATTGCCGAGGTGAATATCCTTTCCTTGCTCGTTGATCATTGATTTTGAGAGATGCATACTTAATATGATATTGAACTTTTCTTTCAGTTGGCTTCTGTCACGGCGTATGAAAATGTTTTGGCCAAGAAGAAGACCAGGCGCATGAATGAGGCCAAGGCAGCCCTGGCCAAAAGCGATTCTGAGAAGTCTTCCTTGGTTAAACTTCTTAAAGCCAAAGATGCCGAGCTTGAGGCAGCCAAGGCGAAGGTGGAAGCCGAGGTGAAGAGGGCCGAGGAAGGCAAGGCCAAGGCCGAGGAAGAGAAAGCCAAGGCCGACGAGCCTCGCTTAAAGGAGAGGAGCCGACCAAAGCTCTTACGGATAAGGCCGAGCTTCGTGCTAAGGCCGAGGAAGCCGAGGCCAAATACCAAGGGCCGGAGGCCGCCCTTCCCGCCAAAGAAAACGAGGCCGTGGCGCGCTTCAAGGAGAGCCCGGCATTCAAGGATGCCGTGGTAGCTAGCTCGGCCTTCCGGGACGCCGTGGACGAGCAAACGGCTACTATGTTCGAAGATGGATACCTTCATCTTGCCAGAGCATTTTGGCCGATCCCTCCACCGGCCTTGACATCAACAAAATAGCCATGCCGATATGCCGGGACCAATACGGTGAGGAAGTTAGGGCCCTCCATCATTTAGTCCCCTTCTCTCGCAAGCAACTTGGAATTGATAGCACCCAAGGATGCTCAAGCATGCAGGAAGTGTGAAGGCCAGCCCCTGTAGTCCCTGGCAACATCAAAGACTTAGTGGAGGCCATCCAGGACGAGGAAGAGCCTGAGGCCATGGAAACCGAGGAAGGAAGAGGGGCCGAGGAAACTGATGCTCTTACCAATCAAACGGACCTTCCTCCTCCTGGCTCCATTACTCAAGATTGGCTTGACAAGCCTTTTGATGATGCTCAACAATCTTAGAATAGCTTTTTCTTGTTATGCTTTTTGTAATAGATGATAGGATATGTAATTTCATTTGAATATCAATGAAAAATCCTTTGCTATGATTCTTGTTATTTCAATAACTTGCTCGTATCCTTGCATGCTAGGCAGAGGCACTGGACTTGAGAAGGTGGGATCCAAAGAAGGTCCCTTATTGCTTACTTATTGAACAAGTGGTTTGGCCGAGGAAGTTTCCTTGGCTTTAACTATGCTCGTACGTCATTTAGGCCGAGGAAGTTTTCCTTGGCTTTGAATATGACTTGTGATCCTGAACCAAGGTGGACCCTTGGTGGGATGTATGGTAAGCCATTAGGCCAAGGATGACCCTTGGTATTGGCTGTTGTGTAAGCCATCAGGCCAAGGAAGACCCTTGGTCTTGGCTTTGTGGTAAGCCATCAGGCCAAGGAAGACCCTTGGTCTTGGCTGTATGGTAAGCCATCAGGCCAAGGAGGGCCCTTGGTCTTGGCTGTTGGTAAGCCATCAGGCCAAGGAAGACCCTTGGTCTTGGCTTTTGTGTAAGCCATCAGGCCAAGGAAGACCCTTGGTCTTGGCTTTGTGGTAAGCCATCAGGCCAAGGAAGATCCTTGGTCTTGACTGTGGTAAGCCATCAGGCCAAGGAAGATCCTTGGTCTTGACTTTTGGTAAGCCATCAGGCAAAGGAGGATCCTTGGTCTTGGCTTTTGGTAAGCCATCAGGCAAAGGAGGATCCTTGGTCTTGGCAATTGTTAAGCCATCAGGCCAAGGAGGACCCTTGGTCTTGGCTATTGTGTATCGGAGAATCTGAGGTAATGCCCTCATCTTCCTGTGCTGGGGTGAAGAGCTGATAGTTGCTTTGCATGTTGGAAGAAACTGCTTTCGTAGAACTGAAATGTGATTACATCAAACTGCAATCCTTATCAACTAAAAAGACAAAAAGAAAACAAAAGACCGAAAATAAATGAACGAAAATAAAGAGCTAATCTAATGCAAAAATAAACTAGACTAGTGATAATATTTTCTAAGGTTGTCGGAATGCCATGGATGCTTGAGATCCTTCCCCTCCTTGGTCCTCAATCTGTAGGTCCCTTCTCGGATGACTTGAGTGATGATATAGGGACCTTCCCAATTTGGGGAGAGCTTGTTTTGTTCTGCTTTCCGACCAGTGGCTTCGATCTTTCTAAGTACCCAATCGCCCACTTGGAATACTCTTTTGATGACCCTCTTGTCGTGATATGCCTTGGTCCTTTGCTTGTAATTCACCATCCTCATCTCGCGCTAGCCTAGTCGTTTTTCATCTATCAGGTCCAGGTCTAGGAGCCTATTGACCTTGTTGACTTGCTCATCATAATGGGAGTTCCTTACTGTAGGGATGGCCATCTCTGCTGGTGCCATAGCCTCAGAACCGAAAGTTAGTGCGAATGGGGTTTCCCCGGTTGGCCCCCGGGTGGTTGTGCGAACAGCCCATAAAGCTAGGGGAAGTTCGTCCAACCATCTACCCTCGCGTCCTTCAAGATTCTTGGTGAGGGCGGTTAGGACCAGTTTGTTGGCAGCTTCTGCTTGACCGTTGCCTTGGGGTCTGCTAACTGAAGATTTTGCATGGCGTACTTTAACTCTTCCCAATTCGGTTGTAAATGCCGTGGAGAATTGGAGGCCATGGTCAGAAACAATTGTATGCGGAAGGCCAAATCTGCACCAAATGTTGTCATGAACAAAGTTGATCGCGTTCTCTTCCGTTATCTTGGCCAATGCCTTGGCTTCTATCCACTTGGAGAAGTAATCAACAGCTACTATCACGTACTTGCAATTACCACGGGCGGGTGGGAAGGGTCCAATGAGGTCGATCCCCCACATATCAAATGGCCACGTAGGTATTACAAGTGTTTGCTCGACTGCAGGTAGTCTTGGAATGTCAGAGAACCTTTGGCATTTGTCACATTTTCGAACATAGGCGTGCGCGTCTTCCCTTAGGTTTGGCCAGTAGTAACCTAGCGATATGATTTTGTCAGCTAAGGTTCTGGCCCCCGGGTGTCCGCCGCAAACACCCTCATGTACTTCTGCCAGTAGGTTCTCAGTTTCCTTGGGATAGACACACCTTAGCAGGGGCTTCGTGAAAGATCTTCGGTAGAGGACTCCGTTCATCACCACGAACCTTGGAGACCTCTTTTTGATAAGCTTGGCTCGAGCATCATCTTCTGGGAGTTTCTCCTTCTCAATGTATTCGATGTAGTCATCGATCCAAAGATCTCTCTTCCTCGTCCGTAAGCATGACTTGTAATCTTTCATACGCAGGTTCCTCGGCATAAACTACATATGGGTTGGTCTCCGAAGGAGACACGTCCATGGTGGCTAGTTTGGAGAGAACGTCTGCGACTTGGTTGTCTTCCCTTCCTATCTGCTTGAGCTCGAAAAATTCCATTTTCTTCGTCATATCTAGGACCAGGTCTCTTTGTTGCTCCATAGAAGGAGGCCAACTCAATGCCAAATATGAGAGCCTCGTATTCAGCTTGGTTGTTAGAGGCAGGAAACCTGAAGCGGATGGCATCTTGTATAGTATATTCTCCTTCCGGGCTTGCTAGTACTACTCCAGCTCCGCTTCTTTCCTTGGTAGCCGATCCGTCCGTATACAGGATCCAACATTGGACGGGAGTTCAATGGGAGAGTCTTTTTCCTCCGGCGCGTTTTGCTTCCGGGAGGTGGGGAGATGCTCACCCATAAAGGCGCCTCGACCATGAAGTCAACCAAAGGCCTGCTAGGAGGGTCTTCCTTGGTTGGTAAGTGATATCAAACTCCGTTAGAGCGATTGACCAATTAAGGAGACGTCCCGAGCCGTCCAACTTGTGAAGGATTTTCTTCAATGGTTCGTTGGGGTAGACGGTGATAGGGTGTGCGTAAAAATATGCACGCAGCCTTCCTTGAAGCAATGACTAGGCGTATGCTATCTTCTCCACATTGAAATATCCGCTTTCCACATCGGATGGGCCTTTTGAGACATAGTAGACGGCTTCGAATTCCTTCATCCTTTTGGAACTAAGACAAATGCGACAATTGTGATCAAGGGCAAGCCTAGGAAGACGTATAGCATCTCGCCGTAGTCGGACCTGGACTAAGCAAGGGAGGGGAACCCAAGTACTCCTTCAACCGGAGGAACGCTTCCGAGCATTCAGGAGTCCAGGAGAAGTTCTTGGTACCCTTCAATACTTTGAAGAAAGGCAGTGACTTTTCGGCGGACTTGGCGATGAATCTTCCAAGGGCTGCAATTCTTCCATTAAGTCTTTGGACCTCCTTGATGGTGGTAGGTTCCTTCATGTCAATGAGCGCCTTGATCTTCTCTGGGTTTGCTTCAATCCCCCTTTGGGAAACCATGAAGCCCAGAAATTTCCTGCAGTAACTCCGAACACGCACTTGCTTGGATTCAGCCTTCATGTTGTTGGCTCGGAGGTTGTGAATGGTCTCTTCTAGGTCAGTGAACGTGGCTGCTTCCTTGGTCTTTATGACCATGTCATCAATATAAGCCTCCATGTTTCTACCTATCTCGACTTGCAAAAACTTGATTTACCATCCGTTGGTAAGTGGCACCAAAGCATTCTTGAGCCCAAAAGGCATCATGATGTAGCGTAAATTCCCCATGTGTGTTTGAAAGGCGCCTTCTCGATGTCTTCTTTTGCAATTTTTATCCGATGATAGCCTCGAGTAGGCATCTAAGAAGCCGAGAGTTTGGTGTCCGTAAATGGAATCCACTAACTTGTCGATTCCGGGGAGAGGATAGCCGTCCTTGGGGCGAGGCTTTGTTTAGATCAAGAAAGTCTATGCACATGCGCCATTTCCCATTTTGCTTCTTTACCATAACAACATTAGCCAACCAAACGGGGTATTTGACTTCGCGAATTATTCCCGGCGCCGAGTAACTTCTCGCACCTCCTCTTTTATAGCTTCCTCTTTGTCCCTTGCAAAATTTCTCCTCGTCTGGGAGATGGTCTTCGCTAGAGGATCAACTTCTAAGCGGTGGAGGGCTACTTCTTCATTGATTCCCCTCATGTCTTCGACTCTCCAAGCAAAGACGTCGAGACTGTTTTTCAAGAGGGATATGATTCTTTCTTTCTCTTCCTGTGATAGCTGGCCTCCTAGCTTGATTTTCTGTTCAGGATAGTCAGGATTAATGACTACCTCTTCTAGCTCATCTACGGGCTTCATTTCTGGTCCGTCTCGAAATTCCAGGGATTCGATGATGATCTCTCTGATTCTCCTCCCTTCATTGTCGTTTACATTGAGGCCTTCTTCCTCCATAAGTTTATCGATGTCTGGAAGATCGTTCATCCCCGAGTTATGGTTGGCCCCCGAGTTCTGGTCATCGACGAGAATGGGGTCTTCCTCGGAGATGGGTAGAACTATGCCTTGGTCATCCGCAGTTTCTAGGACCATAGGATCTTTTTCCAGAGTGGGTAGAGTTATGCCTTGGTCATCCACAATTTCTAGGACCATAGGTTCCTCTTCCAGAGTGGGTAGAGTTATGCCTTGGTCATCCACAATTTCTAGGACCATAGGTTCCTCTTCCTCACTTTCCCATACTTCACGGATATAGTTCATTCTAGAGCTAGTTTCCGTGGTCTTCTGAGATTTGGTGATCTTGATATTCTCCTCGGGCGTATCTATCTCCACGCTTTTTGACTTTTTCCGGCTCTTGACAACATGTTCCAAGAAATCTTTGGGGGTTGCCCTCACGCATCCAATGCCAGCACGAGTGGGAAATTTAACTCGTTGGTGAGGAAGGGAGGCTACCATCCCAAGTTTGGCTTGACTTGGAATGCCGATAATCGCATGATAGTCACTAGTCAAATCCATGACTATGAAAGTGACAGTAGCTTTGGCTCGGAAGGGATGATCGCCGACTTCGAGTTCTAGCTCTACGGTTCCCTTTGCTCCAACCTTATGGTTGGTGAATCCTTCAAGCCTTCCATGATATGGCTCGAGCGCTGTGTCTTTCAACCCCATCTGTTGGAAGGCTGAATAATATAGGATGTCACGGGAGGCCCCCGTATCAACAAGAAGTCTTTCAGATTCAACATTGTCAATCCGGCCCTTGATGACCAATGGCTGCTCACGAGCTGCTCGACTTCCCGCCAACTCATTCGGAGAAAAACTAATGATTTCTTCTGCTTTATGGATCCAGGCAGGGACATGGTATACTTTGCTTAGCTCGTGGATCTGGTCCCTTAGCTTTCTGGTGGAGGTCACCTCTTCACGGATCACATGTAATTTAGCCCTAGGAGGCCTTCGATCTTCATCCTCACTCTTGGAGTCATCTTCACTCTCCTCTTGATTCCGCTTTCGCTTGCCATCTTTCTTCATGACATAACGGTCTAACTTTCCCTCGTCCACCCATTGTTGGATTATCTTCTTAAGGGCCCAAGAACCATCGGTGGTGTGCCCGTTGTCCTTGTGGAAAATCACAATATTTGTTCTTGTTGCGGGGATACTTTGGGTTATCGGTCGGCGGACGAGGTGGAGGAAGGTTCACCATCCGCATGATTTCGGAGATGGGCTTTGTAAGAGGGGTGAAACTCACTTTCTCGCTGCTTCCGGGTTTTATTCTTTCCTTTCTTGCCGTTCCCATTGTCATTACGTCGGGAGTTAGTTGCTTCAGGTTCCGTCTTGTCAGGCTCCCCTTTTCTTTGTCTTATCTTCACCATGGAAATGGCATAAGCCACTTTGTACAATTCGGCCTTGGAGCCGGGTTCCCCGGGCCGAGAGTTCATAAATGAGGGGGCCCGACTTTAACCCAGAGTTGAAGCAAACTATGACCTCCCTATCGCAAGGCTTTCTTCGACTTGGTCTGCCATCTTTCGGAACCTATTGTAGTAGCTAAGGGTGGTCTCTCCCTTCCCTTGCTCAATGTTGGCCAAGTCGGTTAATCTCATCTTCCTCTTCCCAGCCGTGGCAAAGTGATCTAAGAACATTCTCCTCATGCCCCTCCAACAATCGATGCAACCTTTCTTGAGCTCACGGAACCAGGTCAAAGCTGTTCCGGAAAAGGTGCTCGCGAAAGCTTTGCAGAGCAAGTCATCAGCAGTGGTGAGGAGGTTCATGGTTTGTTCAAAACTTTGCACATGGTCCTTGGCGTCAGTGGTTCCGTTATACTTCTCGAAATTTGGGAGCTTGAGGTTAGGATGGGGAGGTGCAGCAGTTATCCTCAAGGAAAACGGACGGGTGGCCCAATCATAATCGTCATCATTATATTTCTTTCCCCTCTCCATATCATCCAGCCTTTGCTTCAATAGTTCCCATTGTTTTGTTTCTATTTCCTTCTCACTGCTTGAGCGAGTACTTCGTTGGGAACTTCTGACTGACTTGTCTTTAGGGCGATCATTTGCCCTACTGTGCTCTGCTTCATGTCGGTGGCCATCACGTCTGGAGGGGACCCTATCACGTCTTGGTTCCAGGTCTTGTGCGCCAAGTATCATCCTGTAGGCTCGGGGTCCTTGGCCTAGCGAATTCTCGATGCCGAGGACGAGGAGAGTCCGGTCGACGAGGACGACGAGAATCTGAATGATGAGGACGAGGAGAATCTGGCCGACGAGCTCGAGGAGACGCGGGACGCCTAGGTGTCATGATGAGGCGAGCAGGGGATAGGCGCCTATTCAAGCTTAGTCTTGTTCTTAGGTCCTTGGAGTTCACTTCCTCTTCCCTAGGAGTTATTTGGCTTCTCAGGTCGACCACAGGCTCCTTATGCTTACCGTTATGCCGAGGATGAGGAGAATCCTCGGGAGTTGGCGGTGGTAGCTCGCCAGCCTTCGTGGGAGGAGCCTGATGCTCTCCCTGTTCCTTTCTCAAAGGTGGTCCCATTGATGGTACAATGAAGGGAGCCATTGAGTGATCTGGGTCCATTTGCAACAGAGCAACTTGTGTCTCATACATCCTTTGCAAAGTCTCCATTTGCTTGTGTAACAAAGAGCGTCGGTCAACGGGTTGAGATCCTCCTGCTTGACCGGCGTCGGCATTCTTTGTTTTCTTCCTTCCTGCTTGCTTCCCACGAGTACGAGTAGGACGAGGAAGGTCATTGCCCTCTCCCTCGGCATTTGCCTGACCCCTGGAACGAAGAGTCATGGCAAGGGGAGGAATGGCATCGGCTTGAGGTAGAGGAGGAGGAGGAGGCAGTGGCTCCTCGGCTCCGGTGTTTCCCCCATACACTTGGGTGGGATCCTCAGCTGTAACACTTGTGAATTGTCCGTCCATTATGAATCAACAGCAGATTATTAACAGCAAATATCTCAAAAATCACGATTTCAATAGAACCAATTTTGAGGTCAAAATTAGGGCAAATTTTGACCACAAACAAATTGCCGATAGTGATTCTTTCGAAACAAAACGAATTCAAGCCAAACTGGGGCGGAATTTTAATGCCAAAAATGCCTTCAACGGAATCTGGGTATTTTCCGGTCAAAATATGCAGATTCAAAGCGGTTTTCAAGAACAAACCCGATCCAAATTCCGATCCAAGAAAGAACAATTCCGGCTAGGAAATTGGCTTAAGGCGAGCGTCTTCCAGGCCAAACAATGGGTGTTTGAATCGATTTCCCGGCAATGGAACCAATTGATGATGCCAAAATCGTCAATTCAGCCCAAATCCAAGCGTCGAACGCTCCGGCGATTGCAAGGCCTGAAAATAAGAGAAAACACGTAAACTAAGCCGGGGCGGATCCGGCTAAAGGCCCTCCGGCGTGAGAGTAAGTTCACGGTTGATATTAGAGAAATCAAATTGACAGAGTTTCTCCAATGTAAAAAGTAACGTACCGAATAATGAGCCATGGGGCTTGTATTTATAAGAATGGATAGGTAGAATCCATGTTGGAATGAACTTGTAAATAGATAAGATATAATCTTAAGAGAATTATATCTGTTAAGGAGTCATTGTTTGACTTGAATTGCTATTGGTAACTGTAATCCTGATTGGGTTACAACTGCATAATCCTTGTTGAATAAGGATTGTAACTGCTAGCCGGAACGCCGAGGAAGGTAAATGTTTTTCCTCGGCCTTTGGCAAATGGGCCGAGGAGAACGATCCTGCTTCCTCGTCACTTGATGAATGGCCGACATGAAAATATGCCGGGGAGAATACTTTTGTTTCCTCGGTAATTGGTGACATGCCGAGCAAAGGACTTTTCTCTCCTCGGTAATTGAGACAGGCCGGCCCAAGAATGGCGACATAAGGCCAAGGTAAATGTTCCTCGGCATACGAGGAAGATAATGCTCGGCCCTAATACTTGATGAATATATAATATCCATGGTCCAATATAGTTGGGCCCAGGTTCGAGCAAGCCCATGTTCGTAGCTCGGTTTATACCGTTCAGTCAAGTTTATTTCTATTTTATTTCTGTAATGTTTTATGCATTTGATTTTCTTCTGTTCATTCCTCTTTTTAATCCAATTTCAACATAATTTCTCAAATGGAGATCTGCAATTCGAGCTCTAGAGGCCAATCTATTACACACTAAAAGTAGCAGATATCTCTAGTTCTAAGTGGTAACTCTTCTTATTTATACTCCCTCCGTCCCACATTAGCTTACCCATTTACTATTGTTGAAAACGAAAAATAAGGAGTGGATATATATAATGTTATTAAAGTAAGAGTTGTGAGTGAATAGGAGAGAGAAAGTGGTGTAGAAAATAGTAAGTGGATAGTTGTTGTGAGTATAACATGTGGGTTCCATGAATAAAGAAGTATTAAAAAGTTTCCTTTTTAAAAAAGTGAGACTTTAAAGTGAGACGCCCAAAATAGCAAAATGGGTAAGATTTTATGGGACGGGACGCCCAAAATAACAAAATGGGTAAGATTTTAAGGGACGGAGGGAGTATATTTTTTCTTCTTATTCTTAAAATAATTACGGCCCTTCTATGTTTCATGTTTAGTTGCTAAGAAAGTATTTGGACAATCTTTTCATAAAATCTTTGTAACAAATCTAATATGTCAGATTTTTTTATTTATTTATTTTTTTGATTCATGATTTTTTACTGAATGAATATAATATCATTATATTATATTCAAGTATATATTGTAATAAATAGATTAAAAAACATAATCCTTGTATTAGATTAGGAAACACAATCTTAGAAACCTTCTTCTTCTAGGAGATCAATCCTTGTATTAGATTAGGAAACACAATATTTGCATTGGATTAGAAATCTCCTTCTAGGAGATTACCTCCTCATTATAATTCTATAAATATGTATCTCTAGCATCATAATCAATTGAGTCATTCAATTCCTCTCTTCCCTATTTTGAATTACTTCGTCTAACCCTCATTTATTCTAATACTAGAATAAGCCCGTGTCTGAGGACACGTTATTTTTTTTTTTTAATTAATTTTTATTTAAGGGCAAAATTTAATTTAAATTTTTTTTTAAGGGCAAAATAGGAAAGGGACAAAATAGTGAGGGCAAAATGGGAATTTTGGCCATTGGAACTATTCATTCAACTGTTCACGCATTCCCTCATTTATACTATAGATGGTATCAGAGCATTAAGATCCATAGAAGAACTTCTCCGCCACCAAAGCTTCCGCCAAACCATCATCAAAACCGCCCCACCAAAAAAAATAAAATAAAAATCTTATACACCAAAACCCCAAGGCCGAAACCACTCCCCCCCCCCTCAACCACCAATCACGGCAAAGCCAACCCCCCCTCTTAAATCACCATAACCCAATCGGATCGAACCACCCTCTTGACCGAAACCCCAAAAAAAAATTGGTATTCAACCCCATCGGCTAAAAAAAAAAACCCTTTTCATCGAAATCCCAAATTTTTTTTGTAATTCAACCCCCTCGGCTCAAAAACCCTTTTGACCGAAACCCAAAACTTTTTTTAAAAAAAAAATTCAACCCCCTCAGCTCAAAAACCCTTTTGACCGAAATCCTAACATTTTTTTAATTCAACCCCCTCGGCTAAAAAACCTTTTTGACCGAAACCCAAAACATTTTTTTTAAAAAAATTCAACCCCCTCAGCTCAAAAACCCTTTTGACCGAAACCCACACGTGAGGGGTGAAACCCCTACTTGTACAAGGTGACTCCATGTGCTCGCCTCACACGTGAGGGGTAAAACCCCTACTTGTACAAGGTGACTCCACATGCATAACCCCTACTTCTAAACTCCCTCGGCCTAGCCGAAACCACTTCCCCCTACTTAAAAAACCCCTCGGCAAAACCGAAAACTCCTCTCCACAACCCCACCGTCTCCGACATAGTCATGCTCCAACCTATCACCACCTCGGAAGCGTGGAACCACATCTCTTCAGAAACAACACACATGTCCGGGAACACATCTTCAACTCGTCATCAAACCCGGTTCATCTCATCACTCTCCAAGATTGGACTTATCCAAAGACCGTCCATCTTGCGGGGACATATTAGGAATATAATATCATTATATTATATTCAATTATATATTGTAATAAATAGATTAGGAAACATAATCCTTGTATTAGATTAGAAAACACAATCTTAGAAACCTTCTCCTTTTAGGAGATCAATCCTTGTATTAGATTAGGAAACACAATCTTTGTTGGAAATGGGTAACGGAAAGTTAAGTTTGACATAACGTTGACCTAGGTTTCTAACGAAAGTTCGTTATTTGTTAACGAAACTAGTTACAAATGGTAATCTACATTTTTTGTAGATTATATAACTCATTTATTGTCTCAAAACCATTTCCGGGTGAATGAGAAATTAATGACAAGTTTTGTAACTTAACGAAATTTAGTTAAAGGGTGTTTTGAAGTGCTCGGCCGAGTGTAGTCCTTGACTCGGCCGAAAGCAGAGTACGTAAAATTGGCCAAAGTCTCTCAGACAAGTTTGCTCGGGCGAGGCACATGTCCGCTCGGCCGAGCAAAGTATGAATTACACGGCCGTGCGAGTCTATCGACTTCGGCCGTGTAGCTTGGTGTGCTCGGCCGAGCGAGTCCTCGACTCGGCCGAGCGCATCCCGAACAGGTGCCAATTCAACCGAAAGTTGTGTCCTTTCATGGGAAAAGACACAAACCCCTTAACTCTCTTTATAAGCTTCCCTCCGAATTTCAATTGATTAATACTAACTATTTAAGCCTCTTTACCCTCTAGTGAGATAGATTAACATAGCCAAATCATATCATCTTGTTGCATCAAATCCTTTCAAGTCCAAAGTTCAAAACATTGTGTTGTTCGTTAGATTAGTTATATTGGAGTGCTCCTTATAACTAATAGTAAAGTCGTTTTATCTTACGAGAGTTTTGTTATTCAACCGTAAGCACCTGTGAGGGACAAATAACTCTTACGGAGATTGTATATAATACAAGACTCGACTTGTTTTCTAGTTTTCCCAATCTCCGTTAAATTCTTCGTCAGTTTTTCTGTTAAGTTCTTGAGAAGCCATACACAAGTTTCAACAATCGTAAGAGTTATTTTACGCTTCTTCAAGACCTTCAAAGATGGCAAATGAGAAAGATGTATCCTCATCCAGTCAAGGGAATGTTACGCCTCCTTCTCAAGGTGACGCTACATTCATCCATGTTGCACCCGCTCCTACTCCACATCACCTCGGTCATGGTGAGAAACCCGCAAAATTCACTGGTGTGGATTTCAAGAGATGGCAACAGAAGATGCTCTTCTACTTAACCACCCTAAGCTTGCACCGCTTCTTAAAGGAAGATCCTCCGGTGGTGGAAAATGGTGATCCCGACCCCCAAAGGCAAATGGCAAAGGAGGCTTGGGCTCACGGTAATTTTTTATGTAAGAATTACATCTTAAATGGACTTGACGATGCACTATACAATGTGTATAGTACCGTCGAGTTAGCCAAGTCGTTGTGGAACACCTTGGAAAGGAAGTACAAGATAGAAGACGCCGGGTCAAAGAAATTTGTCGTCGGTAAGTATCTTGACTTCATGATGGTCGATTCCAAATCGGTAACAACTCAAGTAGATGAATTCCAAATCATTCTACATGGGCTTGATGCCGAGGGGATGAAAGCTCTACATGGGAAATTATGTGACCTCCGATGTTCAAGGCATTGGAAACGTGATATTGAAGATGATTTCCGGAAAAGAAGTAACCTTGTTGGATGTGCTGCATGTTTCAGACATCCGTAAAAATTTGGTGTCCGACGCTTTGCTTAGTAAGGCCGGTTTTAGACTAGTATTTGAATCCGACAAATTTGTACTAACCAAGAATGGTTTGTTTCTTGGAAAGGGTTACCTCGAGGAGGGCCTTTTTAAAATGAATGTAATGACTGTGATCCGCCAAAGTGCGATGAATAAAAATTGTATTTCTTATGTTTACTTGTCGGAAAGTTCTAATTTATGGCATGATAGATTAGGACATGTAAACCTCGACACCATTAAGAAATTAGCGAGACAAGATTTAATCCAAATGACTAAATCCGACTCGACTAATAGGTGTGAAGTTTGTGTTGAGGCAAAAATGACGAAGTCGCCTTTTAATGCAATAGAAAGAAACACGACTCCTCTTGAATTAATTCACACCGACATATGTGATTTAAAACTTGTGCAAACTCGAGGAGGTAAAAAGTACTTCATTACATTTATAGATGATTGCACAAAATTTTGTTATGTTTATCTCTTAAGAAGTAAGGATGAAGCCTTAGTGGCTTTTGAGACTTATAAGAAAGAAGTTGAAAATCAACTTAACTTGAAGATTAAGAAAATTAGAAGTGATAGAGGTGGAGAATATGAAGCACCGTTTGAAGGACTATGTTGGGAATCCGGCATAATTCATCAAACAACTGCTCCATATACCCCTCAATCTAATGGAGTTGCTGAACGCAAAATCGTACTCTCAAGGAGATGATGAACGCGCTTTTGATAAGTTCGTGCTTACTCCGACAACTTGTGGGGGGAAGCAATACTCACTTTTAATTATGTTCTTAATAAAATACCCAAGAAAGGTATTGATAACATACCCTATGAATTGTGGCATAATCGTAGGCCATGTTTTAAATACCTTAAAGTGTGGGGGTGTTTGGCCAAGGTTGAAGTAGCTCTAAGCCGAAACAAGTCAAGATTGGTCCAAAGACCATCGGATCGTGTTTTTATTGATATGCCAATAATAGTAGTGCCTATCGCTTTATAGTGCACAAATCTGGACATTCCCGATATGCATATAGGAACTACTATATAATCAAGGAATGCGGTATTCTTTGAAAACATCTTTCCGGCTAAGGACAGAAAGATATAGGTTCTAATAAGAGAACACATGAATCTACAACCGGTCCTTCTCAAATAGAAGATGAAGAACCGAGACGTAGCAAAAGGGCAAGAGTGGAAAAGACTTTGGTCCCGATTTTCTATCTTACATGTTAGAAAACGAACCAAGAATCGTTAAAGAAGCGTTATCCGGTCCGGATAGTTCGTTCTCGGGAAAGAGGCTATTAACAGTGAAATAGAATCCATAATGCTCAACAATACTTGGGAATTAGTTGATCTCCCTCCGGGTTGAAAACCATTAGGTTGCAAATGGATCCTCAAACGGAAGTATAAGGCGGATGGATCAATCGAAAAATACAAAGCTAGGCTGGTTGCCAAAGGCTTTAGACAGAAAGAGGGATATGATTTCTTCGATACATACTGCCCTGTCACAAGGATCACATCAATTCGTGTTCTCATAGCTTTTGCAGCAGTGCATAATCTTGATACACCAAATGGATGTGAAGACTGCTTTCCTAAATGGAGAACTTGATGAATAAATTTACATGGAATAACTCGAAGGGTTCGTGGTTCCTGGTAAAGAACGAAAGGTGTGTAAACTTGTAAAGTCCTTGTATGGACTAAAACAAGCACCTAAACAATGGCATGAGGAGTTTGATAGAACCATGTTATCGAATGGATTCAAGATTAATGAATGTGACAAATGTGTCTACATTAAAGGAACATCTGAATCATTCGTTATCATTTGTCTTTATGTAGACGACATGCTCATAATGGGAAGTAATCATGATTTAATCATGAATACCAAAGGCATGTTAAAGAAGAACTTTGACATGAAAGACATGGGATTAGCTGATGTAATATTAGGGATAAAGATCTCTAGAACATCTGAAGGATTAGTTCTTTCACAATCCCATTACCTAGAGAATGTTCTTCGGAAATTCAATGTCTTTGATGACCCTCCGCCTAAAAAACACCGGTAGAGACTCGGGCTCTACATTTAGCCAAGAACAAAAGGGGAACCATTTTCTCAACTCGGAATATGCAAGAATAATTGGTAGTCTGATGTACTTAACGAATTGTACTAGTCTAGACATTGCATATTCAGTGAGCAAACTAAGTAGGTTCACAAGTAATCCTAGTACTAATCATTGGAAAGCACTGATGAGAGTACTAAGATATTTAAAGTCTACATTAAACCATGGGATACTTTACAAGAAATATCCAGCAAGATAGAAGGATACCGTGATGCCAATTGATATCGGACATGAAAGACTCTAAGTCCACGAGTGGATATGTATTCACAATAGGTGGAGGAGCGCAGTCATGGAAATCCTCCAAACAAGCATGTATAGCCAGATCCACGATGGAGTTCGAGTTTATTGCTTTAGATAAAGTGGGGAAGAAGCAAAATGGCTTAAGAACTTTCTCGGGAGGATATTCCTTGTTGGAGCAAACCCGTAGGCCTCGCCGTGACTAATACATTGGCGGATAGTCAATCAGCAATTGGAAGAGCAATAAAATAGTATGTATA
>JAFEMH010008032.1:0-66980 GCA_022495995.1 Adenophora triphylla var. japonica | reverse complement strand
GGTTCCGCGTTGGGGGATGCGAGACTAGGAGGCCTTTCGAGGAAGGGTTTCTATGTTGTGAGAGTTCCGTGTTTGCGCTTGGTCCTCTTTCTGTATTAGTTGCTTGTTTTTCCCGGCGGAGTTCGGGATGAGGCGGGGGCTTTTGCTAAGGCAGGATGACATTGCCGATGTGGAGGTAGCTTCTTTACGCATGTGAGAGCCGTATGCCTTTCTTGTATTTTAAGGGGTATGGAAGTATTCCGCTTTCCCTCATGTGGTGCTCCTTCGATGTGGGGGAGAGTGTTGTGTTGACCACCGAATACGCCCAGATGAGCAGCATGTCGGAGCCGACGATTGGTTTTGGGGAGCGGGCGCAAGCAGTTCACAGGGGCAAGATTGCCATTTAATTGCGACCTTAGGAGTCACGAGAGAAGCAGGTTAGCCACTGCAGAGGTCATCACGAGGAGGCGCTTTATTTGGCGGCGGCTCTCTGAGGACTCGAGTTGACAAGGGCGGGGAGAAGTCCCCTTTTGCTGAACTTCAGTAGGGAGGAGATCCGAGCACAGAGCCACCCAGGTGAAACCTGATGCTCACGAGAGCGGCGGATTCGTTTGATTCCCAACCACGACTAGGAGGATTCCTGATCTCGGAATGAGGGAGGCAGAGCTCGCTCATGTGGAATGAAAAAGAAGACTTCGTTGAGGACGAGGAAGAAAGAAAAGAGTGATGAAGGGCCAAATGCGTGCGTAGCATGGAATGACCTTACGAAACACTGAGTATCCATTCATCGTCATTACGAACCACATTGATTTGTTAAATGTTTTAAGTTGTCTTTTAGCATGTTGTGAATCGAGGGCGGAGCCGTGCTTGAACTCATCCCAAAAGTGTTTTAAACGTGATGATTTGTGATTTACTTTTAAAAGCTTTGTCGGGGACGCAAAATCTCTTGTTTGCTTCTTTTACGAGCCTTGGTGGCGTCAATTTTTGGAATTTTGCCCGTATCTACGATTCGAAAGAGATTGAGAAGTATGCTCAAGTTTTCCAAACTTTAGATACCCGTATCTCGATTCGAAAGAGATTGAGAAGTATGCTCAAGTTTTTCCAAACTTTAGATACCCATATCTCGATTCGAAAGAGATTGAGAAGTATGCTCAAGTTTTTCCAAACTTTAGATACCCATATCTCTGATTCGAAAGAGATTGAGAAGTATTGCTCAAGTTTTCCAAACTTTAGATACCCATATCTCTTATTCGAAAGAGATTGAGAAGTACGCTCAAGTTTTTACAAACTTTAGTTACCCTATAGTGACGTAATGCCACATGGCCTATTTTACAAATTTACCCCTGTGGCTCATTTTGTTTGCCATTGGCATTTTCAATTCTATTTTCAAATGATTCGGGTACGTCCCATTTCTTTTACAAAAAATTATCGGGTACATCCCACTTTCTTTACAAAAATCATCGAGTCCTTCTTACTTCTTTACAAAATGCATTCTCTCTCGCGATCTACGTCATTCCAAGGTGGAAGAATGACATTTCGCTCTCTCTCTTCGATCTACGTCATTCCAAGGTGGAAGAATGACATTTCGATCTCTCTCGCGATCTACGTCATTCCAAGGTGGAAGAATGACATTTCGCTCTATCTCTTTTCGATCTCCGTCATTTTCAAGGTGGAAGAATGACATTTCGATTCTCTCTCGCGATCTATGTCATTCCAAGGTGGAAGAATGACATTTCGCTCTATCTCTTTCGATCTACGTCATTCCAAGGTGGAAGAATGACATTTCGATCTCTCTCGCGATCTCCTAGTCATTCCAAGGTGGAAGAATGACATTTCGCTATATCTCTTTCGATCTCAAGTCATTCCAAGGTGGAATAATGACATTTCGATTCTCTCTCGCGATCTACGTCCATTCCAAGGTGGAAGAATGACATTTCGATCTCTCTCGCGATCTACGTCATTCCAAGGTGGAAGAATGACATTTCGCTCTATCTCTTTCGATCTCCGTCATTCCAAGGTGGAAGAATGACATTTCGATTCTCTCTCGCGATCTACGTCATTCCAAGGTGGAAGAATGACATTTCGCTCTATCTCTTTCGATCTCCGTCATTCCAAGGTGGAAGAATGACATTTCGATCTCTCTCGCGATCGTCCCAGGTCATTCAAGGTGGAAGAATGACATTTCGCTATATCTCTCGCGATCTCCGTCATTCCAAGGTGGAAGAATGACATTTCGCTATATCTCTTTCGATCTCAGTCATTCCAAGGTGGAAGAATGACATTTCGATTCTCTCTCGCGATCTACGTCATTCCAAGGTGGAAGAATGACATTTCGCTATATCTCTTTCGATCTCCGTCATTCCAAGGTGGAAGAATGACATTTCGATTCTCTCTCGCGATCTACGTCATTCCAAGGTGGAAGAATGACATTTCGATTCTCTCCATCGATCTACGTCATTCCAAGGTGGAAGAATGACATTTCGCTCTATCTCTTTCGATCTCCGTCATTCCAAGGTGGAAGAATGACATTTTCGATTCTCTCTCGCGATCTACGTCATTCCAAGGTGGAAGAATGACATTTCGCTCTATCTCTTTCGATCTCCGTCATTCCAAGGTGGAAGAATGACATTTCGATTCTCTCTCGCGATCTACGTCATTCCAAGGTGGAAGAATGACATTTCGCTCTATCTCTTTCGATCTACGTCATTCCAAGGTGGAAGAATGACATTTCGATCTCTCTCGCGATCTACGTCATTCCAAGGTGGAAGAATGACATTTCGCTCTATCTCTTTCGATCTACGTCATTCCAAGATGGAAGAATGACATTTCGATTTCTCTCGCGATCTACGTCATTCCAAGGTGGAAGAATGACATTTCGCTATATCTCTTTCGATCTCCGTCATTCCAAGGTGGAAGAATGACATTTCGATCTCTCTCGCGATCTCGAGTCATTCCCGAGGTGAAAGAATGACATTTCGCTCTCTCTTTCGATCTCCCTTTAGTCATTCCAAGGTGGAAGAATGACATTGCGATCTCTCTCGCGATCTCCGTCATTCCAAGGTGGAAAAAGGACATTTCGCTCTCTCTTTCGATCTCCGTTATTCCAAGTTGGAAGAATAACATTTCGACTCAGTCAAAGTTCGAACTACGACCTGGCTTGATTCCTCCAGGGATACGTAGGTAGCCTCACATAGGATTCGGCCAATTCGTCACATATGACACCCCATTCCCTGTGGATCTTTTCCGAACTACGATTATGGCTTGATTCCCATCAGGGATACGTAGGTAGCCTTTCATGAAAAGTCCGGCCACTCGACCAACTTGATCACCCAATCCGTCTCGGCATTCGCGGATTGGATCCTTTTCTATCGACAACCCCACTCGCCTGCAAGTGACGTTGCCGAGGGCTTCTGTAAGTACCCAAATGCGGCTCATGCCTTAGGTTAATTTTCCCGGCAATTCCGGTAATTTTAGGTGAATTCCTCGGACTTTCCTACGGTTCGGAACAATTACGGAACTGTTTCAAATCACCTAAGGGGATAAGAGACTACTTGGAGCCAAAGAAGCACGTTTTTCTTTTATATGGAATTCCTTCTAGAAGGCGCCACCTTGCATGTTTCTAGAAGGAAGCGCATGTGGCTCCTTATGCCGTGCGACATAACCCGGCCAGGAAGAGTTCTAGAAGGTTGCCACCTTGCATGTTTCTAGAAGAATCCGGAAAGTGGCTACTTATGTCGTGCGACATAACCGGCCAGGAAGAGTTCTAGAACCATGCCACCTTGCATGTTTCTAGAAGGAAAAACGGTTATGGCTTATCATGTCGTGCGACATAACAAGCCCATGCGGGCGGCCTATAAATAGAGGCCTTCACCTCTCATTTTGGACACACCTCTTCCACCCCTCGGTCCCCTACATGGGAATACGCCCCGAAGCCTCCTCCTCTTCATATACCCCCAAAATATCCACTAATCCTCCCAAATCAATCCCACACACACTTCCCACACACACACTTCATACACACCCAAGAACCAAGGATTCTCAAGAAACGAAGGCTCAATCCCATCCCAGGATTTGCTATTTTGAAGGCCCCTATATCTAACTTGATATGAGGGTCGTGGTCTTCAAGGGTAACGATTTTCTACCCATTTCCTTTCCTTATCTTCATCATACATGGAATCTCTATGCTAAATGCTTTAATAATGTGATATTCGAATAAAGTTGCATGCTTTAGCTTCATATTTCATAGATCCACATCTGATTTCATTACATTTCCTATAAAAGCCCCGGTTTGTCTTGGTTTTGCATGAACACTCAAGATGAGTGTGGATCCTCATATCCACACCCTCTTGAAATGTTCATTATTGATAAACATGCTCCTGAGATTTGTTTGTGAAGTAACTTGACCATTTTGGTGCCTTGTTACCTCTCGCAAATCTCATTGTAAAGCCTCTGCAAAATGGCTAGTTATGTCACGCGACATAGGCGGCCTATGTCACGCGACATAAGTAGCAGGTTTTGAAGCTTCACGGTTTCAAAGGCAATGTAATCGATGTTAACCCCATAATGCTAATACACGATGTTTAGATAATATCTATGTACATAATATGTCATCTTTTCATTAAAATACCATTCTCATACATAAAGGTGCATCCTTTGCACCTAAATCCCATTTTCATGCATTAAAATCATTCTTTTTTCCATTTAAAATCACTTTTCACATTAAAGATGCACTCTTTGCACAAAGATCATTTCTTTACATAAAAAGCACCCATTTGCAATCAAATGCATCATTTTCAAACCAAAAATGCCATCTTTTCACTAAAGTGTCATTTTTACATGCATTCCCCCATGTCCCCATTAGCAAACCTCGGAACGGACCGGTGTAAAAGTTCTCATCTTTACATCGTTCCCTCCATTAAAGGTTCATGAATTCTTTAGAAAGGGACAACCTTGAACCCTATATCTCCAATTATCGCTTAAGAAAGAGTATGAAGCCTCTATACGAGCTCGACCGTCTTAAAGCGTAGGATTGATGGGCTAAGGACCCTCCTTTTCTAAAGAACCTCATCTTTGACCAAAAGAGAGTCATTCTCTCGATCACGCAAGTCCCAGGGTCCCGAGGTTAAAATGCGATGATCACAAGTCACAAGATGAGGACGGGATCATAATCCCAAATACATAAAATTCCAAGGAATCCGAGCGACAACCAACAAATGGTTTGTACGTCAGGAAGATAACTTAGGACATTCCCCCTCCTTATTTTCAAACACATGCACACAAGAAAGCACGCAAGCAAGCACGATCTTGAAATCTTGGGAGACTTGCTCGTGAAGGCACTTTGGGTGAACGCCAAACGTTCTTCCCAAGGGGTAACTTAACCTCCGAACCCATAAAACCTTTTTTTCAAAGTTTTGAGGTAATCAAAATGGCGTGGCGACTCCGTTTTTCAAATAACTCGGATGTCTTCAAACTCGCGTGAATCCAACAACAAAAATTTGGGCACACATTCACACACGGTAAAAACCTTACTTGGCCTAAACCTCCCTGCCAAAGCTCGCTTGGCCACACTTGGCCGAAAAACTACACTGAGGCCACACTTGGCCAAACCGCACTGATCAAAGCCTAAAAAATGCGCCAATCACAAACGCGCCAACTAAAAATGCGGCCAACGCAAACTCGCTAACCAAAAACGTGGCAATCACAAAAGCACTAATCAAAACGCGACAATCATAACCAAACGCGACAATCACAACCGCGCTAATCGAAACGCGACAATCACAACCAAATGCGACAATCTCAACCGCGCTAATCGACACGCGACAATCTCAACCAAACGCGCTACTCAACGCTAACTTAACCTGCGCCAACAATGCGTTACTCAACGCTAACTTAACCTGCGCCAACAATGCGCTACTCAAAGCTAACTTAACGTGCGCCAACAATGCGCTACTCAACGCTAACTTAACCTGCGCCAACAATGCGCTACTCAACGCTAACTTAACCTGCGCCAACAATGCGCTACTCAACGCTAACTTTCTGTGCCTGGCCTCTCCCAGGACTTTCTAGGCGCCTGGGTCCCTCCCCAGGTCGCAAAGGTTTGGTGCCTGGGTCCCTCCCCAGGTCACCGGCGCTTCGCCACTCAGGCTAAGCTAGGTAACAGGAGCTTCGCCACTCAGGCTAAGCTAGGTAACAGGAGCTTCGCCACTCAGGCTAGGCTAGGTAACAAGGAGCTTCACCACTCAGGCTAGGCTCCCATCCAGATGCCTGGGTCTCGACCCAGGTCACCGTCAGGCTTCGCCACTCAGGCTAGGCCCCCCAGAGCTTCGCCCCGTCTTGATGCCTGGGTCTTGACCCAGGTCACCGCTAGGCTTCACCAAATTTGGCTAGGCCCCTGGAGCTTCTCCACTCAGGCTAGGCCCCCATCCAGATGCCTGAGTCTCGACCCAGGTCACCGATAGGCTTCGCCAAATTTGGCTAGGCCCCTGGAGCTTCGCCACTGTGCTAGGCCCCCGAAGGTTTGGCTCACAGGCCTCGTATATCCCCAGGTGGCCGCCCCTCTTCCTGGAGAAAGCCAGGTCTTAAGGTTTGGCTCCTGAGCCTCGTATATCCCCAGGTGGCCGCCCCTAATTTGGCGCCTGGGTCCTTCCCCAGGCCGCCCCGAATTTGGCGCCTGGGTCCATCCCCAGGCCGCCACTCTTCCTGGAGAAAGCCAGGTCTTAAGGTTTGGCTCCTGAGCCTCGTATATCCCCAGGTGGCCGACCCTCATTTGGCGCCTGGGTCCATCCCCAGGCCGCCCCTCTTCCTGGAGAAAGCCAGGTCTTAAGGTTTGGCTCCTGAGCCTCGTATATCCCCAGGTGGCCGCCCCTCATGCAGTTAGGGATGCGAGCCCAACAGTTCGGGATGCCAGCCCTACAGCATGGGATGTAAGCCCTGACAGCATGGGATGTCAGCCCTGACAGCATGGGATGTCAGCCCCTCCTATCTCAGCAACATCATATCAGCAACTCAAGCCTTATCAATCTTTGTCGCATTTGACAGAGTACATACACAAAACATGAGGTAATCATTTGCAAATCAAGTAAACACTTTCTTTTTATTTAACACAGCAAGCAAACACTACGCAACTATTATATAAACGAGAGCAATAACGAACTACAAATATCTTTCGCATTTTAATGAGTTCATTCATTTTAAACATATTATCATAACTATCATTTTCCAGCATTCATCATTTCCAGATCTCAAATCTATAGCAGGTTAACGTACCCATATACCATGACACTTTCATTTCCACTTGCGATATTAGCATACTCTATTATGATTCTGACATAATTTCGCACATAAACACCGAGCATAAAATTCACATATTTTATTTCATGGACTATAGTTCTTTCTGATGTCATAATTCTTTCATGTTTATTTCGATCGAACCGTACCATTTTACTAATTTGGCAATTTCTTAACAGTAAACAATTACACAAAGTCATAATTTTACCGAATCAACACTAAGCATACTGCAATAATACTAATCCACTTTCATTCATACCTAGCCTTTTATATTTCATTTCTCATGATCCAAAGAACATTACGGGGCATCATATAAATCTGGCCGATAATCCCGAACTTTCTTTAATCATAACATTGTTATCACTATTTTCTTTCTTTGAGCATACAATCTTGTTTAGCCACATTTATGCTGTAATCATTTGGACAAAAATGTTTTCAAAGCAAGTTGTAGGTTTTCTAATCAAGTTAATTAATTTTCATAACTCGTTCTTCTAAGCATTTAAATCAACGCATACTTACAAACATACTCCCAAGAAGGCATATAATTCGCTATTCTTAACCAAGAATACATCATTAAAAAAAACATAAGGGTGATATGGGCAAATTATCTTGAACATATAACTAAACATAGATTTTCATCTGCCACCCTACGCTTCTCTCTATTCATTTTATATGAAACTTTTAACTACCAGAATATCATTTTGACATACACTTTAATCATATCATAGAATTTAGTCCCGCTAGATTGTAACCATTCATGCTCAAGTTTTTATATCTCCTTATCTTTTTTCCATGACTTAGGTAGGCAAGCAAGTTAAGTCAATCCATTTAACATAGTAGTACAGAACACATTTAATTTTGCTATGTAACAACATTTCTAAGTATGCATTCATATTCTCACATAATGGGCTTATATAAAAATTATCCAACATGATTAGAAAAGATGAAAAGAAACGACCTGACGGAGATTGACGACATTCCTTTAAGAACTTAACAGAAGCTTTAACGATCGTCAAATATTTAACGGAGGAGATAATGTTGCCTTTAACTTAATCATTCTGACTCATGGTGGGCCCCTAACCAATTAAAACCACGCGGCTCAATCTCAGCCAACTACCCTGTACCCTTTTCTTCCCATTTACATTTCCTCTTCAATTTCCATTCCTTTTTCAAATTCCTTCACTTTCTCTTTTATTTCTCTTTTATCTTTATTCACTTCCCAGTCATCTTCCTCTCTCAGCGACAATCCACCCCCGACGGCGAACATTTCCGGCGGCGACCCCCAAGCAGCAACTCACACCACCTTGCTCCCAGCGACCTTCCTCAACTTAGAACAGAAACAGCGACAAATCAACTCTTGGCGACGTCGATTCTTGCTCCTTCACCTTTCCCGCTTCTCCCTCTCTCAACATCACGAGCCGGCAACGCCCATCTTGACGACAACAATCCTGGGCGACAACCCAACGGCGACCCCCTCCACCAACGGCGAAATCCAAACGGCGACAAACCCCCTATGCCGCCCCTACCGGCGACAAATCAACCTCGCTCTTGCGACAACTCCCTTGGTCAATAACAAACCTTTCCACCTCGATCTCCCTCTTTACGTCGGCTGGGGGCCGACGTCCACCAAAGATCTTGCCTCTGCCGGCGACAATCCAAGATTTCGCCACTACCAGCGGCCTCAAAAAATGGCTGTTGTCTAAATCCGGCGACAATCTAAGCCGCTCCACCTTAATTTCCCTAACCCCCCGGCCTCCAATTCATCTGTAAGTCTATTATTTGCAATTTTTTTTTAGACAGTGACTCGGTTTTAGCGATGTTCAAGGCCCAGCGACAATAAGATTTTCGATTCCCCCGTCTTCTCGCTCACTCAATTTCGCCCAAGCGACATCTTGCTTTGCTATTTTTTCTTTCTTTGCATTTCATCTTGATTTCGACCCTTGATTTCTTCGATTTCAACTGACCTGGCGAGATGACGGACCCAACTGATGCGACGAGCTGAATACGCGAGATTGTGAATGTGTGCCCAAATTTTTGTTGTTGTTGGATTCACGCGAGTTTGAAGACATCCGGTTTAATTTGAAAAACGGAGTCGCCACGCCATTTTGATTACCTCAAAACTTTGAAAAAAAGGTTTTATGGGTTCGGAGGTTAAGTTACCCCTTGGGAAGAACGTTTGGCGTTCACCCAAGGTGCCTTGCCGGAGCAAGTCTCCCATGATTTCATTAATCGTGCTTGCTTGCGTGCTTTCTTGTGTGCATGTGTTTGAAAATAAGGAGGGAATGTCCCAAATTGTCTTCCGGACGTACAAATCATTTATTGGTTGTCGCTCGGGATTTCTTGGATTTTATGTATTCGGGATTATGATCCCGTCCTCATCTTATGACTTGTGATCATCGCATTTTAACCTCGGGACCCTCGGGACTTGCGTGATCGAGAGAATGTCTCCCTTTTTGGTCAAAGATGAGGTTTTTAGAAAAGGAAGGTCCTTAGCCCATCAATCCTACGCTTTAAGACGGTTGAGCTCGTATAGATGCTTCATACTCTTTCTTAAGCGATAATTGGAGATATAGGGTTCAAGGTTGTCCCTTTCTAAAGAAATCATGAAACCTTTAATGGAAGGAACAATGTAAAGATAAGAACTTTACACCGGTCCATTCCTAGGTTGTTAATGGGGGAATGGGGGAAATGCATGTAAAAATGATACTTTAGTGAAAAGATGGCATTTTAGAGTGTAAAGCATGTCTTTTGGTTGCAAGGGATGCTTTTTGTGCAAAGAAAAGATTTTTTATGCAAAGAATGCATTTTTATGTTGGAAAACAGCATTTAATGCACAAATGATGTATGAAAATGGCAAAGAATGATTTTTTAATGCAAAGTATGCATTTTGAGTATGAAGATGAGTTTTTGAATGCAAAGAGTGCATCTTTAATGTGAAGAGGGATTTTAAATGGAAAAAAGAATTATTTTAATGCATGAAAAATGGGATTTAGGTGCAAAGGATGCACCTTTATGTATGAGAATGATATTTTAATGAAAAGATGACATATTATGTACATAGATACTATCTAAATTGCAGATAGACATCAGGTTATAGCTTAATGAGGGTTAACATCAGATTACAGCTTGAAACTGTGAAGTCTCTCGCAGCGGCTTAGTATGTCGCGTGACATAGTTTGCCTATGTCGCGTGACATAACTAGCCACTTTGCGAGAACCGGCAGCGAGAGCTACGAGAGGTAACAAGGCCTTAAAATAGCCAAGTTACTTCACCAATAGATCTCGAGAGCATGTTTATCAATAATGAACACTTCAAGAGGGTGTGGATATGAGGGATCCACACTCATCTTGAGTGTTCATGCAAAATCAAGTCAAACCGGAGCTTTTATATGAAATGTAATGAAATAAAATGTGGATCTGGGTAATATAACATAAAGTATGCAACTTTAATCGAGAATACTACATTATAAATGCATTTAGCACAGATATTTCACATTTGAATGAAAATAGAGAGTGGAAAAGGGTAGAAATTCGTTACCCTTAAAGATCCACAACTCCTATATCAAGTTAGATATAGGAGCCTTCTAGCGTCCTCCTCAGGAGTTGATGTCCGACCTTGAATCCGTGAGAACCTTGGGTTCTTGATGTGTATAGGAAGTGTGTGTGTGTGGGAAGTGTGTGTGTGATTGATTTGAGAGGATTAGTGTGATTTGGGGGTATGTGAGGAGAGGGGAGGCTTCGGGCGTATTCCCTACAGAGGGGACGAGGGGTGGAAGAGGTGTGTCTAAAATGAGAGGTGAAGGCCTCTATTTATAGCCGCTGCATGGGCTTGTTATGTCGCACGACATAACAAGCCATAACCGTTTTCCTTCTAGAAACATGCAAGGTGGCAACCTTCTAGAGCTCTCCTGGCTGGTTATGTCGCACGACATAAGTAGCCACTGATTCTTCTAGAAACATGCAAGGTGGCAAGCTTCTAGAAGTTTTTCATGGCCTATTATGTCGCACGACATAAGTAGCCAATTCCAGTCCTTCTAGAAACATGCAAGGTGGCAGTCTTCTAGAAGGGTTTTGGAATTAAGAAAAACGTGTTTCTTAATTACCAAGCATTCCCTTCAGCCCTTAAAAGGCTTGGAACATTTCTGAAATTATTCCGGAACTGTAGGAAAGTCCGAGGAATTACCGGAAAAATTACCGAAATTGCCAGGAAAATTAACCGGAAGGCATGAGCCAGATTTGGGTACTTACAGAAGCCCCTCGGCAACGTCACTTGCAGGGCGAGTGGGGTTGTCGATAGAAAAGGATCCAATCTGGCGAATGCCGAGACGGATTGGGTGATCAAGTTGGTCGAGTGGCTGGACCTTTTATGAAAGGCTACCTACGTATCCCGGATGGGAATCAAGCCATAATCGTAGTTCGGAAAAGATCCACAGGGGAATGGGGTGTCATATGTGACGAATTGGCTGAACCTACAGGAGGCTACCTACGTATCCCGAAGGAATCAAGCCAGGTCGTAGTTCGAGCTTTGACTGAATCGAAATGTTATTCTTCCAACTTGGAATAACGAAAATCGAAAGATAGAGCGAAATGTCATTCTTCCACCTTGGAATGACGGAGATCGCGAGAGAGGTCGAAATGTTATTCTTCCACCTTGGAATAACGGAGATCGAAAGATAGAGCGAAATGTCATTCTTCCACCTTGGAATGACGGAGATCGCGAGAGAGGTCGAAATGTTATTCTTCCACCTTGGAATAACGGAGATCGAAAGATAGGAGCGAAATGTCATTCTTCCACCTTGGAATGACGGAGATCGCGAGAGAGGTCGAAATGTTATTCTTCCACCTTGGAATAACGGAGATCGAAAGATAGAGCGAAATGTCATTCTTCCACCTTGGAATGACGGAGATCGCGAGAAAGATCGAAATGTCATTCTTCCACTTTGGAATGACGGAGATCGAAAGATAGAGCGAAATGTCATTCTTCCACCTTGGAATGACGGAGATCGCGAGAGAGAGCGAAATGTTATTCTTCCACCTTGGAATAACGGAGATCGAAAGAGAGAGCGAAATGTCATTCTTCCACCTTGGAATGACGGAGATCGCGAGAGAGATCGAAATGTTATTCTTCCACCTTGGAATAACGGAGATCGAAAGATAGAGCGAAATGTCATTCTTCCACCTTGGACTGACGGAGATCGCGAGAGAGATCGAAATGTTATTCTTCCACCTTGGAATAACGGAGATCGAAAAAGATAGCGAAATGTCATTCTTCCACCTTGGAATGACGGAGATCGCGAGAGAGGTCGAAATGTCATTCTTCCACCTTGGAATGACGGAGATCGAAAGATAGAGCGAAATGTCATTCTTCCACCTTGGAATGACGGAGATCGCGAGAGAGATCGAAATGTTATTCTTCCATCTTGGAATAACGGAGATCAAAAGATAGAGCGAAATGTCATTCTTCCACCTTGGAATGACGGAGATCGCGAGAGAGATCGAAATGTTATTCTTCCACCTTGGAATAACGGAGATCGAAAGATAGAGCGAAATGTCATTCTTCCACCTTGGAATGACGGAGATCGCGAGAGAGGTCGAAATGTCATTCTTCCACCTTGGAATGACGGAGATCGCGAGAAAGATCGAAATGTCATTCTTCCACCTTGGAATGACGGAGATCGAAAGAAAGAGCGAAATGTCATTCTTCCACCTTGGAATGACGGAGATCGCGAGAAAGATCGAAATGTTATTCTTCCACCTTGGAATAACGGAGATCGAAAGATAGAGCGAAATGTCATTCTTCCACTTTGGAATGACAGAGATCGCGAGAGAGAATGCACTTTGTAAAGAAGTAAGAAGGATTCAATGATTTTGTAAAGAAAGTGGGATGTACCCGATTTTTTTTTTTTTTTGTAAAATAAATGGAACGTACCCGATAATTTTGTAAAAGAAGTGAATTAAAAATGCCAAAGGCAAGTAAAATGAGCCACGAGGGGGTAAATTTGTAAAATAGGCTACAGGGCATTACGTCACTATAGGGGTAACTAAAGTTTGTAAAAACTTGAGCGTACTTCTCAATCTCTTTCGAATAAGAGATATGGGTATCTAAAGTTTGGAAAACTTGAGCATACTTCTCAATCTCTTTCGAATCAGAGATATGGGTAGCTAAAGTTTGGAAAACTTGAGCATACTTCTCAATCTCTTTCGAATAAGAGATATGGGTATCTAAAGTTTGGAAAAACTTGAGCATACTTCTCAATCTCTTCGAATCGAGATATGTATCTAAAGTTTGGAAAACTTGAGCATACTTCTCAATCTCTTTCGAATCGAGATATGGGTATCTAAAGTTTGGAAAACTTGAGCATACTTCTCAATCTCTTTCGAATCGTAGATATGGGTATCTAAAGTTTGGAAAAACTTGAGCATACTTCTCAATCTCTTTCGAATCGTAGATATGGGTATCTAAAGTTTGGAAAACTTGAGCATACTTCTCAATCTCTTTCGAATCGTAGATATGGGTAACTAAAGTTTGGAAAAACTTGAGCATACTTCTCAATCTCTTTCGAATCAGAGATACGGGTATCTAAAGTTTGGAAAACTTGAGCATACTTCTCAATCTCTTTCGAATCGTAGATATGGGTATCTAAAGTTTGGAAAACTTGAGCATACTTCTCAATCTCTTTCGAATCGTAGATATGGGTATCTAAAGTTTGGAAAAACTTGAGCATACTTCTCAATCTCTTTCGAATCAGAGATATGGGTATCTAAAGTTTGGAAAAACTTGAGCATACTTCTCAATCTCTTTCGAATCAGAGATATGGGTATCTAAAGTTTGGAAAAACTTGAGCATACTTCTCAATCTCTTTCGAATCAGAGATATGGGTATCTAAAGTTTGGAAAACTTGAGCATACTTCTCTATTCGTGATAGAGGTAGCTAAAGTTTGGATTTTGACAATCCGGAAAATGTCGCCTGGCGTTATCTCATTATAAAGGGAATAACGGAGGCGCTTTTTTGGGAGAAAATGTTATCATTAGCAATTGGCACGTTACTTGAGCTTAGGGGTGATTTTTTTTCTTGGAAACATGGTAGGGACTGGGTCTGGATGTACATATGGAATGTGTTTGAAAATTGTTTAAGATGGGTTTCAAGCAGGTGGGGTCGTATCCCTTGGGTGCGGACTCGAACCATTGTTGTTGCCGAGATGTTGTCAACGTGGACTAGAATTCCTTTCTTGGGCCGAGACCGGGTTTAAACCTCGGGTCCGATTAAGGTCCTTTTCTTAAACTCGGCGCTAAGCCGATGCCGACAAAGGCTTTTATAACCAAAGCGTATGTCAAGTGACCAAACCTCTCTTCTAGTGGATGGATGTGACTTATCTGAGCCCAGGCCCGAGGAAAACTTTTCTCGCAAAGCCCCATGTCTTACTAAAGCAAGGAAAGATCCTTTCATTTGGCAAAGCCCGGTTGAATGAACCGAGTAGGCGAAGTGACTTGGCGAAGCCCAGTCACAGTGACCTAGCAAAAATCCCAATCTGATTGGTACTGCGAACGTGATCCTGGGGTTAATCTGACCAAGACTGAATCCATCTAGGGACCTAGTGAAGAACTCGATGCGAACACCAAAAAGGGCTAAAGAAGCCCCAGCTTAAAGGAATGACTTGGCAAAGACCCAACTTTGAAGAGTTCCAAGGCACTCTAATGCGAATTGTAGCGTAAGAGGGAAAACCTATCCTTTTTTCTTTTTTTTTTTTTATTTAGTCAATCACCAACCTTAAGAAGATGTGGACGAAGAGAATTTGAGAAATTTATACATGCAGGGGCATATTTTTCGAAAAGTGGGAACAGGTCCCGATTTTGTGTTATTTTGATGGCCTTATTCAATGTAGGCACAAAACTCGCTTTGGGTCTGACTCTTTTGAGAGAGTATAAGCGTAGAAGGGTTTGTAAAAGTGTATGGAATCCCCTGCTGACAGAAAATCAGTGTTTAGCACTATTTTTCCTAAGATGTAGAAAGAGAAGACTTGTCAAGACATCTGAAAACTTGTTTTATAATGATCACAAGATTGCTTAAAACCCTTTATTGATGTTCGGGTTATTCAACCACTAATCTCGATATGAAAAAACATTCTTATTAGTCATGAGGAGAAAGTCAACCAATGCCGCGGATCAAGATTGGCTGGTGTGAAAGAAAGGTTTGTGTATAGGGAGGTCATTGATGAGACCGGGTTTTCTGGGTTTTGACTGTGTCTATGGGAGAGAGGTCATTGATGAGACCGAATTTTCTGGAATTCGAATATGCTTATGACCGGACCATTGCTGGTTGCCTACGTTCCCCTCATTGTGAGGAGCTCAGGTCGCCGTAGTTCGGCCTTGGCCGGACTGCTTCAGGCTTTGGGATTTGGGATTTGTGGTTCCTTTTAGTGAAAAGGCTCGGATGAAAAGATTGGATGGTGAGGCTTGGGCCTCGGGATGATTCCTTGACCAAGTCATTTTTGGACGGCTGCTTCAATTGCTTCCTCTTTCATTGGGGGAGAAAGGATGAAATGCTTCTGACTTTGCTTCGACCGCCCGATCGACAACTTTCATTCTCTGAGCTTTGATCTTGCCTTTCCGTCAAGCTTTTTAATGGGCGGTGCTGGGTCCTTGGCCTCATCATTTTTCTTTTTTCTTTTTTATATATATATGTGCAACCCTGTTTTTTGCCTAGACTGCCCCCTTTTTGGGATTTTCAGCCTAGCTGGGTATTACTCTTTTTGCACTGCATTTTTTTTTTTTTTGAAGCACCTGAGGGCCAAGGCGAGCCCCTGCTTTAATTTCTCTTGACATCTTTGAGGTCGAAGACAGGCTCCTAGATTGTTGTCGACACGGGGTCAATCTTTCGAAGCTGAGTGGCCTTTTGTTGTCCTTTGAAAATGCCGCCGTCGTTGACTTGGTCAAGGTGAAGGTGGGGGCATGATTGGGAAAGTGTATGGTTTAATGAAGGTCTTTTTGTGAAGTAAGGAAAGTGTATGGCTTGATGAAGGCCTTTTGTGGGGTAAGGAAGGTGTATAGGGAGAGCATTGGTTGACTTTCTCACACCGATTAATCAGAACGTGAATTATTTCGAGAGATTACTTGTTGAGCAATGCAAGTGATCATATAAAATAAAACCATTTCATTAAATGTAATGTAGGTGTGCAAATAATGTCTTAAGTCTAGCAAGAAAAGAAGAAGACTCTTTTATAGAAAATTGAAGATTAAATACAATGTCCGTAGAGGACTTGATTGAAAGAGAAAAGTACTAGAACCTACGAAGGTTGACTGAGAGACTATATTTTTTATTTTTTTTTTTTAATTAAGGATAGGTAGACCCTAGTCTAGCTACTCTTCGCGGGTTGGACCGCCAGTAACTTGAGCTTTCCTTCGTAGATCGCCCACTCGAATTTCTTTCTTCGGACTCCACACACTTGTCTCTCACATGCCCAAAATGCTTGTGGTTCTCGCAGAACTTGGTCCTGTCAACTCTACTGGGGTTTCTTGGCTTATAATTCTCGAGAGGTGTGAGAAGGCCTCGTTTCACCAAATCATCGAAAACTTTGCTCATGGGCATCCCGAAATCATCAGACTGACGTTTCTGACCTTGTACATCCTGAATCGACCTCTTACCATAGCTTTCTGTTTTTGGCCCATGGAGGTTCTCGAGCTTCCCATTTTCTATCAACTTCTGGATCTCATGCCTCAAATAGGTGCAATCATCAGTGTTGTGCCCAGGGTATTGATGGAAAAGACAGTGCTTGGACTCATCCAACCGAATCTTTGGGGTTCCCGGGCTTCCAATTCTCCAATGGCTTTATCGGCTTTTCTTTCATCAGCTTTTCCAAAGCATCTTGCTTAAAGGCATCTGTATTGTCAAAGTGAAAGGAGCGAGGTTTTTGGGAAACCTTGTTGTTCTCAAGACTTTGATCTTCACTGTCCAATTGGTTCCACTGTTGAATTTGGCTGAAGGAAGCTACGACACCCTTTTCTTTGTGAGGGACTGGTGCTGAGCCAGGTACGGTTGCTGCTTGGTACTGGTTGCATTGGGTTACACTTGGTGGAATCATTTCCTTGCTTGGCTCGACATCTTGGGTCAAGGGAGTATTGATACTCATCATGAGGTCAAGCTTCTCTTGCATCTGTTGTACTTGTTCCATCAATATTGCCACATGGGGGTCAACGGGGACTCTCGGGTTACCTGAATCGGCAGCAGAGGACTTGTAGTAGCAAGCGACGGTGAATTCATTAAGTCCCAGAGGGTGACAACCGAAAACTCGGATCATCCTTTGGCAACTCATGATCGCATTCAGCGAGTATAGGGGCTTTAACATAGCCACATATCTCAAACCGATTATGTGAGGTTGGAGCATAAAGCGCGGTGTATTGCTGAAAATGAGAGACAGTGGGGTGAAGCCCAATCCGTTCTGAGGAGCTGAGGGCAATGGGCCCCGATGAGCCGGGATGTTGGAAAGGACCGAGAAGAAGTGGTCCTTGGCAAGGGATCATATGTGGATGGAGGAAGGTATTGGTTATAGGCCGGGGAGCCGAGATGGCTACTGAGTCTCATCTTCGACCACTACCCCGAGAGAACCGTTGGACTCAAGCATTACTTGAACTCCATTGCGGCGAAGAGCACCGATGAGCAATGACAGTACATTCTTCATGAACCTTTCCGGGCATTTTCCAAAGCTTGGGACTAACTCTTCCTTCCTAAACATCCGATTTCCTGCACCCTCACCGTTTCTGTCAAATCGCCATTCGGACTCTACGAACCGACAAAGCGAGGATTACGCGAACCTGTCGAGAATTTTGCGCTAACAAGTTCTTGACCCGGTATTCTCGTCCACTTCTTTCTCATTGCGGGAAAGGGATAGGCAAGGTTTAGACTAGGGGGTAGGCAAGATTTAGACTCGGCGTAAGCAAGGTTTAGACTCGGGGTAAGCGAGGTTTAGACTCGGGGACAAGTGTTTAGGCTGAAAGCTCAAGTAACATGCACTTATCGCTTAACTTTTGCTTAAAACACATTTTCTCCTAATCCTAATTGATCGGAAAAGATGAAACCTTGAAAAGACAAGATCGAAAATCGGAGATCGGACCGAAAAGGTCTCGATTAGGGAGTTGTCCATGAAAGGTCGGGATAGGAAAATAGGAAATCGGACCGAGGAGGTCTCGATTAGGGATTTGACCATGAAAGGTCAGGATAGGAAAATAGGAAATCGGACCGAGGAGGTCTCGATTAGGGATTTGACCATGAAAGGTCAGGATAGGAAAATAGGAAATCGGACCGAGGAGGTCTCGATTAGGGATTTCAGAGACAGGACCATGCAATTATGATTACATTAATTGTTCAAGTTTACTTAAAACAATGTCTTTTATTTATTTCTATTTGGTTGGAAAAGGGGGTTTGCCCTTCTTTTCGCAACTACTCTAGATCTGGATCAGTGGGTTCCGTCACTACGTCTATAAGCCCCTCGTATTCCACCTGTATTTCGACCTCCCAGGGTGGACAGCCCCGGGCGAGGGTCCTATAGGGCATGGGGATCCCACCGACCGAGAGTAAAGAACGCTCCTAACGGGTCTAGCGGGTCATAGGACCTTTCAACGCACGAGCGATGCGGATTATGGTCAAGGCAATACCGAGAAAGTCTCGTCTCTCTGCCTTAACAGAGTTTCGCTTGAGCGAAATGACGTTTTGACTTTCGGTAATGTCCGAGAAAATAATAGGCATGGGTCGGGCGGCAAAAGCCGGATGACACAGTGTCACATTGAACTTCGTTGCATACGCAGTGCGTGAGTCAGAATCGAAGTCAATGCCGGTCAAGATCTTGCCAATTTTTCCTTGTCGGAACTTTGGCAGAGCTTCGCTTGAGCGAAAGATCTTTTGATTTTTTTGGCAAGGACTCGGTCTTGACTCTTACGCATTTCGTGTGGGTCAAGGTCAAAGTCAATGTCGGAGTCAAGATCCCACCGATTTTCCTTGTCGGAATTTCGGCGGGGTTTCGCTTGAGCGAAAAATCTTGGCTTCCGTTATGAGCTAAGGCTTGACACTTTACGTGGATATGCAAGCTGGGCTATATGACACGGACTAGACCAAAAACCAACCAAAAGTCACGGTTTTTGAAACGTGTGACACGGGACCGTGCATTGGTCGACATTTGTTGCCATGGGGAGGTTGGGATGATTCCGTGCGCGCCGGGAGCATCGTAAAGGCTGTCCGTGGCTGTGCAGTGGAACCACCCTCGGGTTTGAAGGACGTGCGTGCAAAAGTGTACGGGATATATCGGGTGCGCGTAGTGTGCGGTCTTTCTAAAAATGTTCCTTTTGAGTTAAAACAGAGATTTTCGAAATGTGTTTTAAAGGAATGATTTTCGGGACGGGGAAAAATGCAACACATAAGCACGTAAATTTTAAGGAGCCCCGAGTCGAGTCATGGGTGAATAGCCCCAAGATGCTAGGAGCGCCGAGATTAACCATGATTTTTCCTGGTGGAATTGCCACCGAGGTCGCCGGTCGAGAATCCAGTGAGGATTGAGCCAGTATGGCTGCATGGATCAATTTTCCAGGTTCCACTCCTTTTGCTATTTTTCGGGTTATTTCCCGTTTCAAAGTATGCACAGATTCCAAGATGCAAATGATGCAATGCATGGTAAAGAAAGCAAGCACGATTAATGAAATCGGCGATGGGAGTCTAACCCGCTTAAAGGGAAAAGCTTTCTTCTATTTTTTTTCAAAATTGTTTTTTGAAAAGGGATACTGGTACGTGGATTGTTAAACCGCCGGTTATCCCAACTCCCACGTCAGGAAGTGTACAGGAAGGGTAAGTGGTTTCCACCTATATACCGAGTATCGATTTTTTGTTTTGAAAATAAAAGCTTTTCTCCTTTGGGTATTCCCCAGCAGAGTCGCCAAACTGTGAATGTGTGCCCAAATTTTTGTTGTTGTTGGATTCACGCGAGTTTGAAGACATCCGGTTTAATTTGAAAAACGGAGTCGCCACGCCATTTTGATTACCTCAAAACTTTGAAAAAAAGGTTTTATGGGTTCGGAGGTTAAGTTACCCCTTGGGAAGAACGTTTGGCGTTCACCCAAGGTGCCTTGCCGGAGCAAGTCTCCCATGATTTCATTAATCGTGCTTGCTTGCGTGCTTTCTTGTGTGCATGTGTTTGAAAATAAGGAGGGAATGTCCCAAATTGTCTTCCGGACGTACAAACCATTTATTGGTTGTCGCTCGGGATTTCTTGGATTTTATGTATTCGGGATTATGATCCCGTCCTCATCTTATGACTTGTGATCATCGCATTTTAACCTCGGGACCCTCGGGACTTGCGTGATCGAGAGAATGTCTCCCTTTTTGGTCAAAGATGAGGTTTTAGAAAAGGAAGGTCCTTAGCCCATCAATCCTACGCTTTAAGACGGTTGAGCTCGTATAGATGCTTCATACTCTTTCTTAAGCGATAATTGGAGATATAGGGTTCAAGGTTGTCCCTTTCTAAAGAAATCATGAAACCTTTAATGGAAGGAACAATGTAAAGATAAGAACTTTACACCGGTCCATTCCTAGGTTGTTAATGGGGGAATGGGGGAAATGCATGTAAAAATGATACTTTAGTGAAAAGATGGCATTTTAGAGTGTAAAGCATGTCTTTTGGTTGCAAGGGATGCTTTTGTGCAAAGAAAAGATTTTTTATGCAAAGAATGCATTTTTATGTTGGAAAACAAAAGATTTAATGCACAAATGATGTATGAAAATGGCAAAGAATGATTTTTTAATGCAAAGTATGCATTTTGAGTATGAAGATGAGTTTTGAATGCAAAGAGTGCATCTTTAATGTGAAGAGGGATTTTAAATGGAAAAAGAATTATTTTAATGCATGAAAAATGGGATTTAGGTGCAAAGGATGCACCTTTATGTATGAGAATGATATTTTAATGAAAAGATGACATATTATGTACATAGATACTATCTAAATTGCGAGATAGACATCGGGTTATAGCTTAATGAGGGTTAACATCGGATTACGGCTTGAAACCGTGAAGTCTCGCAAGCGCTTAGTATGTCGCGTGACATGTGCCGCCATGTCGCGTGACATAACTAGCCACTTTGCGAACTTCAAAGAATCGAGAGCTACGAGAGGTAACAAGGCCTTAAAATAGCGAAGTTACTTCACGAATAGATCTCGAGAGCATGTTTATCAATAATGAACACTTCAAGAGGGTGTGGATATGAGGGATCCACACTCATCTTGAGTGCTCATGCAAAATCAAGTCAAACCGGAGCTTTTATATGAAATGTAATGAAATAAAATGTGGATCTGGGTAATATAACATAAAGTATGCAACTTTAATCGAAATACTACATTATAAATGCATTTAGCATAGATATTTCACATTTGAATGAAAATAGAGAGTGGAAAAGGGTAGAAATTCGTTACCCTTGAAGATCCACAACTCCTATATCAAGTTAGATATAGGAGCCTTCTAGCGTCCTCCTCAGGAGTTGATGTCCACCTTGAATCCGTGAGAACCTTGGGTTCTTGATGTGTATAGGAAGTGTGTGTGTGTGGGAAGTGTGTGTGTGATTGATTTGAGAGGATTAGTGTGATTTGGGGGGTATGTGAGGAGAGGGAGGCTTACGGGCGTATTCCTACGAGAGGGGAGCGAGGGGTGGAAGAGGTGTGTCTAAAATGAGAGGTGAAGGCCTCTATTTATAGGTCACTGCGTGGGCTTGTTATGTCGCACGACATAACAAGCCATACTTCTTTCCTTCTAGAAACATGCAAGGTGGCAACCTTCTAGAGCTCTCCCTGGCTGGTTATGTCGCACGACATAAGTAGCCACTTCTGGATTCTTCTAGAAAGATGCAAGGTGGCAAGCTTCTAGAAGTTTTTCATGGCCTATTATGTCGCACGACATAAGTAGCCAATTCCAGTCCCTTCTAGAAACATGCGAGGCGGAGTCTTCTAGAAGGGTTTTGGAATTAAGAAAAACGTGTTTCTTAATTACCAAGCATTCCACTTCACTCTTAAAAGGCTTGGAACATTTCTGAAATTATTCCGGAACTGTAGGAAAGTCCGAGGAATTACCGGAAAAATTACCGGAATTGCCGGGAAAATTAACCGGAAGGCATGAGCCAGATTTGGGTACTTACAGAGATGCAATTTTGTACCGTCTTTACAATAGTTTACTGTCACTTTCTCTCTCTACTTTCCTTTTTCACTCCGGCGAACAGCTTTTTCTCCGGTGACTGACGAATCTCAGATGAGTCAGATCTGCTTTTCCTCTTCTTCTCAATATATTTACTCCAGATAAAACTACCAGGTCCAAATTTCCAGATTCAGATCTGTTCTATTATACCCAGAAAAACGAAAAAATGTTGAATTCTAAATTCCGGCCCACTCCGGCGAACTTTGACTGCTCAGATCTGAAGCTACCCCCACTATAGTCTAAATTGATACCTTCGGCTCCTCTATTCCGGCCTAACTTCGCCGGAGAATGTCAGTCCCGGCAACGGAACCATCTGATGCTACATTGAAAAATGTTGCATAGGATACTTACCGGGGTAGCAACGACAATCCAACCGGACGAACACGCTTCCCAAGGTCCCTAATAATGCGAGACCTACAAGACAAAACACCGTTAGGGTGGGGGGCTTTTCACCCCAAAACCCTCCGGCGTGAGAATTATCAATCCGATTCATAACATATATATTAACATAATCTGAAATATTTCTAGAGAGAGGGAGGAGAGAGAGAGCTTGAATTTTAGACATACCTCAGCTTTGTGAAGGGAGGGGGTATTTATATGACCCAAACTCATCATTACCATCTTATCCTTACTTTACACGTGTCAACCATACAAAGGGGGACAATCTTCACAAAAGATTTCATTTGGATAAGGTCAAGGCCAAAATCTTGACATGTGGAACGCTCCGTACCTGGAGAAATCAACTTGCTGCAAGACTCAACATCAGACATGCGGGAAGACATGCAGGAAGACCATACAAGGCACATGCGGGACATGCGGGAAGACCATATAAGGCACATGCGGGACATGCAGGAAGACATGCGGGAAGACCATACAAGGCACATGCGGAACATGCGGGAAGACATTCGGGAAGACCATATAAGGCACATGCGGGACATGCGGGAAGACATGCGGGAAGACCATACATATGCGACAATATCAGACATAGGCGGGAAAAATCAGCATATGCGCGAGAATCAAGGCCAGAACCATAACTAAAAATATGACCAGACCAATCATACAATAATCAAACTTTGACGAGATCCTCACGACATATGGGCCCATATAGTCCATATTTGAACTTGGATCGGGTCAACATCTATAGGGCATAATATTTTGTTATGGTATATCAAATGACATCCAATTGAAGCTCATATATTTAGAGGTAGTTATACTTGCTAATTTGCATAAACACTCAATCTATCAAATAATTGATGAGGAGAAGGGAAAGGGACAACCTAATGGGCCTTGATCCAGTGATATAATGGTGGCCTTTCGAAGAGTAGGTCATCGGTTCGATTTCCCCCAAGGAGCACTGGAGCAGCCATTTGGTGTTGTGAAAGTGATGTAATTGTCTTGGCAGGAGCAGCTGGAGCAGCCATTTGGTGTTGTAAGAGTGTAAATGCCTTGTAGGAGGGCTCCCTTGGAGCTCTGGAGTATAAGGAGTACTGCCACCCTGGCTGCATAGAACACATCCCGCGATTTACCTCCGCCAAGCATATCGAGGGTCTGCGATGGTCGCCCGTAATTGATCCCGAAGCTCGAAACCCAGGTAATCAAAAAAAAAAAAAAAAAAAAAAAAAGGGAAAGGGGACAAATATGAAATAGGGAATCTTATTACCAAATCTACAAGGCAATCCCAATTATTTAGTCAAGCATGTGAGTGAGTGTGAGACATTTGTCTTTTCTTGGACCCTTGTCCCAAATCTAAGATATGAATTTCAGTGCAAAAACCATTTTTTTTTAAAGAAATGAATTTAACAAGCAATTAAATTGAGAGTTGGTAGATTTTGAACATGCATTCAGTGAATGCCAAGAATTTTCTAGAGAGGTCAAAATTTCAAAAATGATAAAAAATGACATTTTTAGGGGTAAAACAATAATTTCCCGAGGATAACATCTTCCCAAGGTTCTAAAAATCGTTAAGCGACAGCTAGGCTAGGCATCGAAGTCGGGCCTATCGCATAAGCGAGGCATAGGCGGAGCCGAGAATTAGACATAATTTATAACATTATGGTAAAACAAAGCCGAAAATGTCACTAGAATAACCAAACAAATAATATAAATGTAAATAATAATAAATTTAGTAAAATTGTGAAAATAATATAATAAAAATTTGTAAGCAGGACCTAGACGAATTTAAAGTTAATTGTGGCGTTTTAATGCAAATTTATTGAATATTTTATTGTAATATTTGATCTAACCAGATTGAAGCTAATCATGACGTTTTATAACCGTCTTCCGCCTAATCAAGGCCTAGGCAGCCTAGCTTATGGCGAACAATTTTTAGAACACTGCATCTTCCTTCATGTCTCAATCAAAAAGTTGCATTAACACCATTACAAGATATACAAATTTTCTTCATTTGGGTTCCACAATCCTTCAAACACCTCAACATCCATTAAATAAACAGAAACCCTAATTTGAAAATTTTAGAATTTTTGTTCAGCAATCAACTCCATAACCAAAACTTCTTGACAGCATCTCAAAACGTCTTATTACGGCACGGCCGCACAAGCTCCTTCTAACAATGCCTCGATGGTAAATTTTGATTTACATAATCGCGTACACGACATCTTTTTTTTCTCCATAATGTACAAAAATGACCTTTCAAGGAAGAAAAACGAAAAATGACTCTCCGAATCTCATTTTCATATATCTCAAAACTCCCCGATTACCTACATTCCATTATGTCCCCAAAACAATGAACATAAAACCCCCCAAAAAAACTCTGCACTGGACGCTAACGCTACAGACACAGAGAAGACACGTCTGATTGTGGGAGGGGGGGATATAATGAGCTTGCGGCATCATCTCCTTTGTGAGGACCTTCATCTTCACAAATTATTGGGGAAGCTGCTGATTTGTCCTTGCTCCAAAACTTCTTTGTTGTTCAACTTGTAATTTATTTTTATGCGCATGACCAGGGATTTCTGAGGAAAAGAGAATCATGATAAATTACTTCATAGTAAAATAGGCGGCCAACGAAATTCTTAAAGGCAAAAAGGGTATTCCAGTTGCCTGAAGTTAGCTTTACTATGTCCTATATTGACTATTCCCTACGTCACATAATAAATGTCGCATTTCTAAATAAGAAAATAAGATTAGTGTAATTTCACTGTGGTACAAGCAATATACAAACAAATAAAGCACGTTCCTTAATATCATTGACAAGTGAAATGCGGCATTTATTTTGGGACGGAGGTAGTATATTATTTTATAAATGAGAAGAAATTGTAGCTTCTCTGAGTACAGAGTATTATAGCTCCATCCAATCAATTACGGCTGTCAAGCAGAACCGAGATTTGAACATTTGAACTTGCAAGGATAGGATCATATACATTACAGCCCTCCAAGACCCCCACGAAGGCAGGAGCTTCATGCACAGGGCCAGTCATTTATTGACTTTGCAACAACTCAGTTTCCAATACTAGCTATTATAAACGAGTCGAGCTTAAGCTCTACCCAAGCCTGAGTAAGAACTATTGTATAAATCATATGCAATCCATCCGAATCCTTGGTGTCCACTTTATAGCATTGCAAGTACACGTTGGTACATGATATTTGGCAAATGTGATACTAGGAACTTCCTTAGAAATTGAGACTAAATATTAAAAAAAGAAGAAAATATGAAAATGGACACTCATTGGGGAAGAAGGAAGTATAAAGTATACTCCCTCCGTCCCGATACAAACTACACACTTTGTCATTTAGGACATCCCACTACAAACTACTTCCTCCGTCCCATTTGAAGGTTCACCGTTTGAATTGGGCACAAGAATTATGGAAAATGTGAAAAAGGTGATGTGTTGTGAGGGTAGATAGTTGGGTAGGAGAGAGAAAGTGGAGTAAATGGGTAAATGTTGTGAGTATAACAAGTGGGTCCCATTTTCATTTTAGGAAATAAATGCCTTAAATGGGACATTCATTAGGGAAATAAATGAGCCTTCAAATGGGGCAGAGGGTGTACACACTTTAAAAAAATGGAAATAGTATAATATATTTTTTATTCAATGAGACCCACTTGTATAACTATCCAATTAATATTTCCTACCCCACTTTCTCTCTCCTACCTTACTTTTCATACTCACAACACCTACTCCACTAATACTTTTTCTTAATTCTCGTGCCCAATAGTAAGTGTGTAGTTTGTAGTGGGACGGAGGGAATATATAAAAGGTAAAGGGTAGTATGTCTTTTGTGATTAATGATACGTATTCAAGCCAAGCCGAGCTGCTGTATATGTATACCCCGGACAAAAAATCTTGTTTGAACTCAACTTAATCCACCATGAATTGAACTAAGTTAAGCTTCGGCACAAGCTGAGCCAAGCTTGGTCTACTAAACATCCTAGCGAATTATACTATAGTTTTCACGTTCACGGAAAATATAAAGTTCAATACAATAATTAAGTCTAAAACAAGATTCTCAAAGAAACGCAATGGGGAAAATGAAAGACAAAGGGTAAGAAACTTGCATACCTTCCCATGTTGACTGTTGGTAACTCGCAACTTCTGTGTTATTGACCCATTACCACTTCCAGGAAGAGTATTACTGCTAGCAGGATCTAAATGCAACTGAAGAAACTGTACATGGAATAAAGGGATAGTTACAAAAGCGCATGCATGTAACAGGCAATAAATGTACTGAACTTATTGGTCTAACTAAGAGATATACTCCCTCCGTCCCATAAAGATGTTCCCATTTGCCTTTTTTTGTCCCAAAAAGATAGTCCCATTTCAAAAATTGTTAGGTTAAAATCATCGAACTTCCAAGATTGTCAACCAAGGAGGAAGATGGAGAGTGGAGAGAATGAGAAGCAAGCGAGGAAGAAGAGGGAGTGATGGAGTAATAAGTAAACCACATTAAGGTTAACAATGGAAATGAAAATAAGTTGTTAATATGTTTGCATAGTCAAATGGGACAACCATGATGGGACGGAGGGAAGTAGCAATCAACTGATCATGACTTATTAGAGAGAGGTACATTAGCATTCAAAACGTCAGGTAGAAAACGAGGAAAATATAAATTCTATGACCATGAGATAATACTAGAAAAATGAAAAACTAGTACAGAGCTATCTTGCTTTACCTTTGGAACTGCTGCCTGGAAAATAAAATCGGTATATACATCAGAAGTTTTATTCATAAAGTTTGCTTCAATCTCTGTAATTTGTGGACTTCCTGGCTGCTTTGAAATGTTGAACATTATCCTTAATGAGCTGCTCTCAAATGCAACCATTGGTGGATAATGAGGAGCATTATTTTCTGTTCACGAAGTAAAAGGTTATTAGTGTCTTAAAAAGAAAATCAATTTTCCAACTATAATAAAGGTGTGATAGATACTTTACCAGGCACTAGTGGGGTAGAGCCAAAACCATCCAATAAATCCATCACTGGAGAAACTCCAGCTGTAGGTGTGGCTTGTATGGAAGGAACAGATGGTGATGACAATCTATCTAAATCATTCACTGAAGTGTTGTTATATTGACTAGAGGATAGAATGTCAGGTGTGGAAAAGCTGTTTTGAGCGGAAGGTGAGCCGATCGACAGGAGATCCAGTAGAACATCAGTGCCAGTTTTTTGAGCCTGACCAGTAACTGAGATGAAAATAGCACCATTTAATTATACATAATTAAAGAAGTTACTGAAAAAGCTTGCAGAAAATGCTTTACAATACGGAAACCGAAAAATGAATCCTAAAATCAAATAATTTGGTCATTCGCTTCAGCCAATGTTACCCAGACTCTTCTTTATTGCTTGTGAGCAATGGCATAAGATGCTATGGCTATGGGTGTGAAAGCATAGACACATGAATATTATAATACACTTTCTAAAGCTAAACATACTATTAAAAAGTTGGATTCAGCACATGACAGCATATATTACAGGAGACTTTTTCAACGACATTCTGCAAGCTAGATTGACATCTAAAACCGTTCAAGAAACTGTCAGATATGCTATTAGTATACATCAGTTTATTCTTCGGTTCTTGGTGCATCTGCTCCAAATGACACGTAAGGGAAAAAGTTCATTGGCAAAAGTGTTGGCGCTTGCCACATAGAATTAAGCTCTGTTGTCAACTTCATCCACGACATCGGTTTATGTTAACTCATAATGTTTGGATGATTAACATTAGATAGATTCAGAAACTTAGGTAACTGCACGAACTGAATGTAGATTTGATCAAGGATAGTTTAGCTCATCTGATTACTAATATCAGGTTGTTGTAGGCTGGATAGGTAGTTGCAGTAATCAAATTTGATTATCAGTTCCCATCATCACTTAAATGTTTATAGCAGTAGTATGGAGTAGACAATTCACGAAAATAAACAGGATCTGGTGAGACTTGGTTGAGGAAATCTGCATTTTCCTAACATTCAGAAATTGTTAGAAATACCAACTTACCAAGTAATCTATCTGTGCTCCTTGAGGAAAAAAAATGGAAAGGCAGAAGTGGTGGTTCACGCCACACTCAAACAAACGCTTTTTACCAGTTCTTGAAAAATGAAGCTACTATTTCATGAAATGCCAATATTGCTGGATGGTGTGAATCAATAGATTCTGGTATTATAGGCAATAGCACGAACTGACTCTCGAAACAAACGCTTTTGTCCAGTTCTTGAAAAATGAAGCTATTATTGCATGAAATGCCAATAATGCCGGATGGTGTGAATTGATTGATTCTGGTATTATAGGCAATAGCACGAACTGATTCTCAAGTCACGATATGTAAAAGGATGAAATTACAGTCCAGATTAGAAGAGTATCGGCTCTTTACTAAGCAACTTCTCAGTGAAATAATCGATACAAATTCAAGAACGTTAACTCACTTGTTCGTTCAAAAAAGAGATCAACACACCAAAAACAAAGTAGAAAGAGCATACTGGTGAACTGCTAGAATAAGAGCAAAATTAGGTTAGTTGATGTCTCAAAGTAACCTGATTGTGATGAAGCTGGTGACATATCAACACCCAGAAGATCCTGAAGAAAATCACCGCCTGAAGAGCTAGGCGCCGGAGGATCATCTGAACTGAAATCTAGTAAATCAACAAGAGGAGCACCTGCTGGTTTGGCAACTCCATTTGGAAGTTTTGGTCCAGGATCCAGTGAACTTGAAGCAGCTGCAGGCAAAGAACCAGCCCTCCTTCCACTGAAGGTTGCTTCATCAAGAACTGGCATCCTCTCAACCAAGGCTGACCTGATATTAGTGAAAATTAAAGATATCATCTATAGAATCACGAAAGATTGCTGAGCTAGATCAAATACATTCAACGAAAAAAAAAATCTAGGAAAATATACCCATACCTTATATTCTGATGCTTTTCAATTATGGAATTAAATTCGATGGATCTCTGCTGCAGTTCAAGCAGAAGGCTTCCTTTAGAGTGAGTGATGATCTCTGTTATCCTCCTAAAGGTATCAGGTCGGATTCAGTCACAAATTTTTGGAAAAGATCTCAAGTTGTAAAGGAAAAGTTAAGTAATTGAAGTTGACAATAAGAGACATCATGAAGAAATCAGATGTAGAGATAGAGAATATGGCAGAAATTGGGAATGAAATAAACATTTCAATTTCTGGAATATTGAATAGATGAGAACTGAAAACAGAAGGTCAAAGCCAAATGAGAACTACTGCTGTTTTGAGTTAACTATACATCTGGAATATTGAATAGAAGAAGACTAGCTAAACACCTTTTAAACAAGAACTTACTGTGAACAAGAAGGAAAGCGGCAAGACAACTTGAGCAAAGCAACCAAACACATTGCCCTTGTAGTTAAATCTGATGTATGGCGCTTGATAGCAATCTCCACAACGTCCACAGCATCAGACTCTGTTACCTGCCCATATAAATGCAAGTTCACACATAAACGCAGGAAAGAAAAATAAGAAACGAGACCAACCCAAGTTCATTGAACAGGTTGAAGCGTCAGCTTTTTAAATAACCCAAGTTCATTAAACAATCATCATATCACAAACCTTTTTATCCTTAAATGATCGAATCAATATATATATATCAACCGCCATATAAACAAAGAAGACTATTGGTCAGAACATGGAAACAGAAAAGAACTTCTAATGGAAGAAATTTTTAGGCAAGAAAAAATTTACAGTATTAGACCCGTAACTCATTTAGAGCTGTAGATAAGCTCCCTCATCTCTCAAGATTTTCAATTGCCTCACTACAACTTTTTTTGCTTTAGTCCCTTAACATCCTCCATTTAAAAGTCAATTATTTAGTAGTCATGTGCACAAAATGTTTTCTACACATATTTGTCTTTTCACATATATTAAACTAGCACACCTTAAATAACCTATCCACTTTTAAACAAAAATTGAAGCTCCACGACAACCATTACCCCTGCCTCCCTTTTCCAAACACACTCACTCTGTTCTCTTCTAGCATACTTTAAAGCAGCAAGAATCCCAGTGCCTCCATAAACAGTTCGACTGAGACAAGCCGCAAAGAAAAGATCACAACAGGAAGAGGAAAGACGAGAACTGATGAGGTTCATTGCTATGACATAAATCAGCTACAGGTCCCATATGACAAGTATGTTACCAAGTATAGCACAATGAAAAAGTTTGAGAACAAACAAAAGGCAATGTGATACCCAACCTACAAAACCAGATTCTAGTCAATATATATATATATATATATATATATATATATATGTGTGTGTGTGTGTGTGTGTGTGTGTGTGTGTTTGAAGAACACTCACAGTAATAGGCTCCTCTATGTCAAGCACCCCAACGTTGTTGACCAACATATCACCATATTCTCCGATGCACCAAACGGCTACACGGACAAGTGTTTCCTGACGAAAGCAAAAAAGTAATATCGAATAGCTGAGTTACTCTTTGAGAAAATCAAATCATTGGGAAAATCAGAAGGTTCCACACTAACCAACTACAAGGCTTGCTTTTTAGAAGGAATAGAATACCTGATCACCTGATGTTTGGACAACTCTGTACAATGACCGTACTGTGTATCCATGAAGATTAGACGCATTGCTTATCACGACAATAAGGGCATGCCACACGTCATCCTTGACATAATTTCCAGCCTACTAAGCATATCACAAAGATCAGTATTTTCCAAGCATAATGCAAGTACACTTGCTTTAATGAGAGAGAGAGAGAGAGAGAGAGAGAGGACAAGTGAAGCCAAAGTGAAAAAAGAAGTAAAGTGAGGTGAGTTCATTGAACAAATTGTCAGATACGCTCGTTTATAATTCAAAAGAAAAGGAAGATTAAAAAGAAAAAAGACCCTCTATGAAATGATAGGTTTAGATGAAAAGTAGCACAAAAGTGTAAGCAACTTATACATTCCGGCTACAAATACCAAATACGCGCATCAGTTTCTTAAAAAAAATATCACTCAACTCTCACATGTTTGCCCCATAAGGAAGGAACAATTATAACAACACCACGTGCAGAAGATGATTGAGTTTGGGGATAAAAGAATGACAAAAAGGCCTATGAAAACTGATTCTTCGTTCAAGGTAGCATTCACTAAGGATTAGGCATAGCATGAGAAATACTATAGATAATAACTACATCATTGTATCCAAAGGATAAAAAGGAAACTTTGAAAAGAAACACACAGATGCATAAAATTGACAGTAACAATAGCCAATGATAAACAAGCTTAGTCAAAAAAAAAAAAAAAAACAAATATCATTCGTTCTTTATATTTTTTACATGTGAGTTCAAGATACTAAACATAATAGCAGATAAAACTAGTATAATGTGAATCGCATATGTTTTAACACATACCCCAGAAAGAACCTTGAGCATCTGATCAATGTACCAAATTTTTTCTGGGGAAAGCCTGAGCATCAGAGAACAAATGACAATGTCCAAGAAAATATGTGAGAGAAAATACTTTTGATCCAATTAATATTGACCAAGAATTAATCGCAGACCCACAACCTCTAGCAACAAAATTTAATTAAGATACGAAATAAGACTTTTAACTTACTTCTCTACGATAGAGCATATTTTGTCCGTAAGATCTCCCTTAAACTCCTGATCACTTACTTCCAAATAATCAATTAACTCCTTCGTCAAAGGTTTTACATTGCTTTCATTCACCAGTAGATACACAAGTTCGAGCGCTCTTTTACGAATAGAAGCATCTAAATCCTGTGAAAGGAATATACAAGCTGTGAGCTTCACAAACTGAAAAGAATATAACCATGAACTTATGCATCAGGCTTAAAAAAAAAAATTGAACAGGAGATTATAAACCTCTGCTCAAAAACCAATGGCTACATGCAAGTTGCATTTCAAGTAAACAATTTAATTTGAACCTCTTCAAGGAGACCTTAATCTTTAGGGACTTGATAATGGGTGAGAATAAAATTACTTCAACAACAACAATATACAAGACTTAGGAATGCTAGCCAAAATAAGTCGCATACAATAAGCCTCCTATCTGCATACTATTTTTGATAAATCAATTGGCGTACTTTACTTTCAGTTTTAAATTATCCTTTCATTTCAAGGGATCTGATGAGTTGGCACTGTGGTTGCACTGTATAGCTTCAAATAGGATTATGTGCATTAAAAGAGCCAGGTGGCTCTTTCTTTCTGTCAAAAACTACGTACTGCATGTCTCCCCTTCTGCCTTCGATTTTATACTTGGAAACATCCACCTCTCTCTAAATCTATATATCCCTATAACTAAACATGCACATCCATTTCAACAACGATATAGCTTCCTATAGTTTCTTCCTGATCTCCCCTTTTTACTCTTTATACAATGATTTTTCATTCATTGACTTAATGCAAGGCTTCAAATAAGTAGGGAGAGTGACTAAGAGAGGTAATGAATCCAAATATGATTCTAAATTAACTAATATTGATCTGGTTCTAGATCAACTTGTGACTAGGGCTTGGGATGAAGTGGTCATTGAGGTCATGATGCGCTTGGATTGGCTGGATCTTATGACATGTAGTTCAACTGGTTTCTTGAAGTTGTAGTTGAGAAGGAAAGGAGGTGATCCCCTTTAATGATAGTTGTCTTCTATCACTATCTCTATCTCGTCAATTTGTAAACCTGGGCAAGTGTGAATTGGACGACTAGTATTGGGATTTCCAGTTGAGGCTTTGTGGGGTGAGTGACTGTGGAGAGGAGGGACAGGGTTAAGTTGACTCAATTACCAAAGATAGCAAGCTTAAACAAGAGACCGGAAAACATGCGAGGCAAGAGAGCTCTTAGCACAGACACATAACCACCTGATTATTATTTATTTTATTGCACACAGATTAAAAGAAGAAAAAAAAAACACAACAGATGCCATGTCAATAACAATTAGTAGAATACAGTTGGCTTCAAGAGGAAACTGAGACTAAAACTATACTCCCTCCGTCCCGGAATGATCTTCCTACTTTTTTTGTTGTTACTTTGAAGAAACTTTGAGCAATAATTTTAGGTTAATTTATTTATCCTAATGAAAATCTAAAACTTGCTATTGATGCACCACTATTAATGCTATCAATGACAATTTTTAGATTTTCATTAGGAAAATTAAATTAACCTGAACTTATTGCTCAAAGTTCCTTCACAGTAACAAAAAAAAAAGTAGGAAGATCATTTCCGGACGGAGGGAGTAGTTCATACGCCAAATTTTTAAAAATCAAGTATAGATGGAAATTTGTAACAACATAACTAATCTGCAAACCATTTTAATAGAGTTTCTAATATTAAAAGGTGAAAGAACGTAATTAATTGGTGTGCATTATACGCAACAAACGAAGTAAATTGGATGATAGACAACTCGGTAAGCTACAGAATAACTGCAGAAGACAAGTACTGAAAATTGATTGCACAAAAGACCAAGACCAGAAGTACTTGTCAATTGCATCTGTGCTTTTAATCATATGATACCTTCACACATTCCAGAATTGTGGCCCGATGTCTCTGTACTGCTTGACTATCTACTGTAATAGCTTTCATCAGCATATTCAATGCAACATACCTGAAAAAATTGTGACACACGTATCTATAAGGTGCAAACAGGCAAGCTAGTAGAAAGATAATAGCCACAGGTGTAAACCAATTTATATGATTATATTAACCAAGAAAACAAATAATAAATGCAACAACCAACCAACCTAACATATTATCTAGTTCTTACCCCACACTTTAGAAAGATAAAGATGAAAGATTTGTAGATGCATCACCTAAAAGTGGAAAGAATCCTAATCGATCCTACACTGCTAAATCATGTGAGCGTTTCTCACTTGAACATCTCAGACTCACTGATGAAAGCTACGGTACTTGAACATTGTTAATGGATTCTCATACTGATTGCTTATTGTACTCATGTCCCTTAAGTGATTCAAATCAACTATGTTGAAGAGAACATGAAACCACGAGCACACATGAGAATAGCATTGACATCGCAAATGCCTTCTAGCATCAGGTCAAGACAGCAATGATATCTAAGCTATCAGCGGTAAGGAAAAGTTAAAAGATCTGAAGTTTAAACATTACATTGGCATGTAAATCAAATATGAAAACACACAAGAAATTTGCAGCAAAAATAACATTCATGGAATTAAAGAAGGCACTGAAAGACAATTAAGAAAAAGTCACACTAATTGTAGCCAGCATTCATTCTTCATCTATGATGAAACTACTTTTGTGTTAATTATAGTTTGTTTTGTAACTACACCAAGACAAGTAAACAGAACCAAAGGAATACAACTACTAAAAAAGTTGACCTGATATTGTTGTCACGGTTTGACAAGAATCTTCCCAGTATATTGATGGCAAGTACTCGTAAGCCACTATTATCTTCAATGCTCATAATTGTTTCTACACATTCGTAAAGAATGGCATTTCCTGCATTCTTGTTTGACTCTGTTTTTGTTGCCACCTGGAAGGTATTGAAGCAAGGAAACAATGTGAGTCAACCTTTTCACATATTAGAATACTAGTAAAAGCCCGTGTCCAAGGACACGTGTGTTTTTTTTTTTTTAAATTAATTTTTTTTAATTAAAAAAAAATTATTTTTTTTAAGGGCAAAATGGGAAAGGGACAACTTAGTGAGGGCAAAATGGGAAATTCGGCAAATGGAACTGTTCATTGTACTGTAGCGAGGGTTCCCATTTATACTATAGATACTCCATCTGTCTCCCACTGCAAACTACACACTTACAATTTGCAGCGGGATTAAGGAAAAGTGTTGGTGGCGTAGGTGTTGTGAGTATAAAAAGTGAGGTAGGAGAGAGAAAGTGGGGTAGGGAATAATAACCGAATTGTTGTTGTGGATATGACATGTGGGTCCCATTAATTTAAAAGTAATAAAACATTTCCATTTTAGGAAGTGTGTAGTTTGTAGTGGGACACCCTAAATGGAAAGTGTGTAGTTTGTAGTGGGACGGATGGAGTAGTATGTATTGTCAGTGTAACTTGGGTTGCTTTAGCTCCTGATATTTGGGGAAGACTAAATCCCAAAGAAGGTCTTCGTAAACCCAGAGTGGTTATGGACCATTTCTAAAGTGTTTCGAAATATCAAAGAGTAAAAAAAAATTAACTCCACGTAATAGGGAAAGTGCCAGATTCTGAGGAAGCTTGAAGGACTTAAAATTTGTATTTACTGTAGTCATCATTGCAGTAAGAAGCTGATTCAGTGAGGTTGACAAATTTCCAAAAAATAAAGTAATACTCCCTCCGTCCCAAAATGTTTGTCCCATTTGACTTTTTTGTTGAACTTTGACCACAAATATATGACAATTTAATTATGTTCATGAAATTCTAAAAATTCCTATTGATTCACCATTAATAATATTATCAACAACAACTTTTAGAATTTCATGAACATGATTAATCTCTCATAAATTTGTGGTCAAAATTCAACAAAAAAGTCAAATGGGACAAACATTTTGGGACGGAGGGAGTACCAATTTAAAGATTGCGTGAAAACTGAAAGACCATGATATATCAAGTTAGGTCACAAGAGCTGGAAGCTGACCTGAGCAAGAATGTCATTCATGGAGTCACTAGCATCAGCATCTCCATGACCTAAGATTCGCAAAAGTCTGAGCAGTCGAATGTGGAGAAAAGGGTCTGTAATCCCAGAAATATCATATTCTGGGGCGTATGGACTGTTCACAACATCCTTCAAAACTCTTACCAAGCCCTCTGTGCATTTCTAGATCCAAAGAGAAAAAGGAAACTCAGTAACATTGAACTGACAACTGCTGTGACTCTCCAAAAAAATTATTCAGATAGCTGTAATCTAGAAACTAGGAAATCAACTCCTTCAATAATCAAGCAATAAGACTATAATAATCAATTAATTTACGATGAAACTATAGACCACTGAATTCATATCTCTACAATCAATTCACTATGAAACTATAGACCACCGAATTCATATCTCTATAAAGTGATTGTTCTGTCTCCAATTACAAATATTCATGCAAACAAATTATTGTGATTGCTGAAATCTAATATTCAAGAAAATAATCATCTTGGATCTTCGGAACACTTTTAAAGTGTCAAAAGCTTCAAGTAGTAAGTAAAAGACTCGATGTCCGAGGCATGTAAGCTAGGTTTACAGGTAACACCTTTGTTTTTTTTTTTTTTTTTTTTTTTTTTTTTTAATGAAGGGGATCAACACATTTCACCGCTCCCCCCTTGATGCACTTCACAGAGGCGCCTAGCTATGCTAGGGAGGGCAATGTCATTCCCTCTAACCACTGGTGGGGGAATCGAACCCATGACCTCCAGGTTGGAAGCCATGAACTCTAACCATCAGGCTAAGACCCTCAGAGAGATGGTAATTCTGTCATTGTAACTGATGATCGCTAAAGCAACAATTTTATGCAGATGTTCAATACTTCTAATTTAGCGTGCAGGCACCTCTTTGAAGCTGAAAGATGTTGCACAGCATGCACTTCTGTTGCCCCCTCAAATCAATAAACTGATAAAGAAATTGTGGAATTACCTTTCGGAAATGTTCAAGGGCATCGTCACTTATATTACATAGATCTGCACAAAGCTGAATTCCAGTTAAGAGAACCCCATGATGCTTTTCCTTAAGTAAGGCAGCAGTCGGATGTATAAAATTTTCTGCCAGGTCCGGAACTTTCTTTATGATCCTTATAGAGCATAGAGCTGCCTACATAACAAAAACTTCAGTGAATGCAAATAGCTGAAGAGTACAATTGTGGTTAGCGAACATTAGTGTTGCAACCTAAGTACGACATAAACAAACTTCTATGTATAAAAGTAAAACACAGAGAAATCCAACCATCGTACCTTTATTTGTTTCTGACCAGACCAATGACATACAAAATATATATAAATATTATATATATACATATATATACACACACACACACACACACACACACATATATATATACATGAATGATGGAGTAAAGAGTCGAGCAGCAAAAATAGATAGCAAACTTAGAGTGGTACACTTAATGGAAAGATAGAGTGCTATGAGTTGACATTTTATACTAAAACAATTCTAGTGCATTAGTTTTCTTGTGCAACATTAGCAAACATTGGCATAAATATAAAGAAGCAAAGGTCAATTGCCCCATATGAAGATTGGAAAGGTTCCTACCATGAATCTGGTTATAGGAAATGGTCTGTATTTACTCATAATCCTCCTTTCATTCAAAAGAATAATACAGAACAAAGAAAATGGTTTTGAATCTAATGTTTCTGAAAAGAGACTGAACATAAGTGAAAAAAAAATAAGCAGACCAAAGTTCTTGGATCTTTTCTGTCAAGAGGACTGAGAGTTGAACTTGGATGCATGAAAAATCGCACCGAGTTCATGAAACAGTCTATATTCAGTTGGTTGAGTATGTATAGACTTCCCCAGATTGATCAAGAGTTGGCACTTTGTGACCACTGCTAATTTTAGCAAGTTGCACAAGAAGGAGCAAAAGTACAAGGAGTAAAGGAAATAAATTCCAGAAGAAATCAGATAGTAGAGGAATAGTGAAACAGTCGTGTCACTTCCCTTCAAAATATAATCAATCTGTTTGGAGCTAATTCCTATGATCCTCAAACTCTGGTACGAGTGTCTGACACGGGTACGCATCCGAGTGTAGGATCCTCCAAAACTTTAAGATTTTACACCAAATGTGGTGTAAAATGGCCACACCCACACCCATGTCATGTCATGTCGACACGGGTACTTTGGCAAAAACTGAAGGGTACGAGCATCTCAGACTAATTATGTTAGATATCCAAGTCTCAATTTTCCATGACTAAGGATTTGTACCCGAAGTAAATACAAGTACTAAGGCAATATAAAGGGACAAACTTACATAAACGAGTCATTATCAACTCTGGAACAGAATACAACAGGTAAATCAGTAACTAGAGTCTAGAAAAACCCTTCATGTTGGTAATAAGAGGACTCTGTGCTTTGAACTTACTTTCTTTCGAATATTTGGATCTCTAAATTGCAGCAACCTCTCAACTTCAGGTGCAAGATCACGAGCCATTTCTGCAGAACATATATTCCCCAGTGCACAAAGTGCGAGACCCACAATATACTGGTTGGTGTGATTAAGATCTCTGCAGAGAGAATGAACACAGTCATAATAGATTCCGTACCTCAAAGAGACCTTCATCATTTAATATTTCGTTTGAGCATCTAAAAAGAGGCGATCGTAACTTGTGATCACCACATGTAAAAGACAAGAAGGTTTAGATGTATACTGCTTTAATGAGTTTGTAACCAGCATCAAAACTTCCTGCCTTTCATCAAGCAGCAGCATAAGACCAAGATATCCTATTCTCTTCTCAGGAAATCCAGGAGCTGCAATTAACTTCAGGCATTCCATCTGACCAAAATGTGTGGGATATCCTAGCATGTGAATGAACATGAGCTTTGCAAGATTACGATGCCTATAATCTTGATCATTTTCACTAACTGCTGCACGAATAGCAGCACTTTCTTTTCTTACGACAGCACGTTCCTCTGCTGCAGTTTTACAAGCACGTATAGCCCGAATCATGTCCCTGCATTAAAATAGTAAGCTTATGCCACATATTGAAGATGATTTAAACGGATCATGTTTTTTCTGGTCACAGTCATAAAAAAAGTACTAGATACAATTTTAAGTGATTTGTTACCAATATCTCCTCCAACTAGCCCCCCCCCTGCCATCTGAATCAATGAGCTAAAAAAAGAATGATAGTACTCCCTCCATCCCACTTGAAGAGGCGTTTATGACTTTTTTAACCGTCCCACTTAAAGAGTGACTTTGCTTTTTGAACCGTCCTTTTTCAACCAATTGACTAAACTAACCTTCGTTTCCCGCCAAGTTTGAATTCAAATGTAGTCTCCTTGTATGAATTCAAATGTTTTGAGAGGCAATTAGAGGATTGATCGATTGTCAACCACTTTTCCTTAATTTGTGTGCTTGGTCAAACTACACCTCTTCAAGTAGGACGGAGGAAGTATTGTTTTGTACTAAGGGATGCAAGCAATCAGGTTTTGCTTATCCATTTCTCAAGGAGAAGATTGAGTTTCTTATTTCGTTATGGCTTCAGCGTTGGGAGCCTTCAAGAATGTTTTGGAGGTAGATCTCAGTAAAGATCACACAGCAGTGATCCCTTAGCCTCTAATTTGCAGGCTTTAGCTAGGGACACTTGAAGTTTTTGCTTTTGGCTTTTGAAAATCTTCCCTCAGTTCCTGCATTTAATTCTGCTGGAGAATAGTTTGTTCTCCTCTTTACTTTGTATCCTTATCTATTTCGAATAAATTCTAATTTCATCACAGCAAAATTAAAATTGTACTTCGCTTTGTCGCACTGACCTACTTGTTTATGCAAAGCATGCCAGTAAAATCTGAGTAGCTTTTTCACCATTTTCATCTTTTGCGTTATTTTAGTCCACAAGATAGCATCATAAAAAACTTGTAGCACATTTTATTTGCATTGGCCAACTTGTAAATGAATTAAGCCACACAAGGAAGCAGATAATTCAACCCACAAAAATTGCAAGATCAAATAATGGTCTATAGTATGATGGAGGTACTTTTAGCATATCAGAATTATACATTTCTAGCTAGAGCTCCATGGATCTTATTGAACCAATATACAGACATAACCAACCAATGCCATTTAACTATATCATGAATAAGCAAGTAAACATATGCTCCCGTGTATTCAAATAACTTATCACCTTCTACTTGGGAATCCATTTGGTTTTAGGAACTTCTTATATATTGCATTATTTAAAATTGATGAATTAGTAAAATTTCGTATAATTTCTCATCACCTTAAAGACAGAAAATCCGTCCTGGAAGGATAGGCTTCTTCATATTGGAGGCAGTGTGATTGAAATCTAAATATGCATTCAATTTCTTAGAAAGTAGTCCAAGTCTTTCCATTTGTAATATATTATTTTCAGTTAAGGAACCAAATAAGTATCTACATTACGCTCGTGTGGGACCGGCCTTTCTCTAGACCCCATGCATATGGTGAGCTCTTGTAGCACCATGTTGCCCTTTTTTATATTTGGGTCCCGACATCGACTCAATGTTCTTAAAGTTGTGTCTATTTAGAAATTAAGCTTCAATACTAGAAACAATAATCCAAAATAGAGGCAATGGAGCAGCTGGGTTACAATCTAAGTAGACCCACAGGAGATAAATCTAGAGAATGTCATTTTAAATGGTTGGAGGAGGAGAATAGGCTCCAATGAGACCACAAGTTATACAAGTAACAAGTGAGAGCAATAGTAGAGGTGGCAAAGACCAAACCCAGACAAGATGATACTAATAATGACTGATACGGCTGAGCATAAATTATGCGAACTTCCTTGGACAAAAATATATGCTTGAACTTTTTTTTGTGCAGCTCTACTTAGATAGTTGTGACAAAGACAGTGTTGAATCACACAAGTCGTTAGGTACAAAAATTGACATTTGTCAATCTGTTCTTTGCTTTCACTATTTTCATATTGCACACTACTTCTAATCTAATGACCATATCGCCTTCCCCAGCTCATTTCACGTGGGAACATGTGGCGCCTCTCCATAATGTAAGGAAAACGTGCATTACAACCTCTAGGACTCTAGGTAGAGATGTGCAAAATATATGCCTAAAAATAGAGACCACGTCCCAAATAACTTCATATAACCCCCCCCCCCCCGCATAGTCAGGCTACCCCAACCCAACCCCCACTCACACACTTTCGGCGGGAATGGATGAGATTAGGAAGGCATAATATTAGTGTATACACCCTTATTCAAGAAAGGCATTTCACTTCAATCCAGCGCCCTACTGCTCAAGTGAAGCAGGCACACGGAATCTGTAAACCTAGGCTAAATTTCTAATTAAAGTCTCTATATATTAATCAAATCCTATCTTGTTACCATTTTCTGAGAACCACTACTTAGTAATCAAGCGCGCCTTACACAAAAATGTTAAATGATCACATTTTCAACGTATGCAACTGGGTAAAATTTGACGTCAATTCAATCACAGTTAAACAATATTAGGTCAAACGATGATCCACCACATTATAGCAATTGAAATCACGAGCAGGGCAGACGTGATTCACCTTAGACGAGTCCCGGAGGAGAAGGGATTCATGATTGGGTCCGTTTTGAAACTGCGGGAAAGCTCGATCAGATCCAGGTGCGTAGCCCCAAAAACAAATCCGAATTCGATCAAATCAACACAAAGCTAACCACCGATTACGTGAAATTCCGTATCTATCAGTTGGAATCAACGGAATCGGGATCTAGCCGGGAGGTATAATTTGGAGAAGACCTGGAAACAGAAATTTGGTGATGACTACTCCATACTGGATCTGAGAAGAGGTGTAATCAATGAAATCCCTTCTCCCTCCCGTATCTACTTTTTCCAGTCGGCAGTCGGGAAATAGTTACTGTGTGTGTTTACTGTGTGTGTTTCTCCTTTGGAGAGGCACTAAATTCACTTACCGCATAGGCCATAGATTTATGAAAGTTTCAAGTTAGTCCCTTGTGGTTTGAAACATTGAACCAACTCACAACTCTTATTTTCACTATCTCGTGTTTCTCGATAAAGAAAAAACGTTATTGAAATCAAGTCAAAGCGTTTATTACATTAAAGGTCGAATGAGATTGACAACTCGAGGTTGGATTCGAGAAGTTGTAGTTTGAAGTCGAGCGAAATCGAGTGCAAATCTGAGTTTTTTTAATCATGTTATAATTCATCGAGGAGAGGTAAAAGTTTAAATTTACATCAAATTCTTTAGCATACGACAAATTCAATTGTATTCACAATTAAAAAAAAAAAGGGCACTCCACATATGCTCACCCCGAATATCAATAACAGTTTCGTCTCTTAATCTACAACAACGATATTTTCGATCTAATTCTAGAGATGTTCAGATTTCACTATAGGCAAAACTTGAACACTGCCTCGGCATTTAAGAAATTTTCCCTCGAATAATATTTTGCGATGAATACTTGATATACAAAATTCGGGTTGACAAGTAAACGCTCACTAGACATTTCAAAATTCACGAACCATCCTTATTTGGTAAGAACTATGGCATCCACTTTATTGTTAGAAAATGTGAGAATCATCGCAACTGAAAGATGAAACAAACAATAAACAAAAAAAAATGAACATAGTCTCTTAACAAATAAAAGAAAACAACGACTCTCAAAGAATGAGATAATTTTATTATACGATAAAAGGGTAATATATCAATAGCACAATTATTTGTAATCTTAACAAATTGAGATTACAAAAAGTCGTGTTTTTGTTGAATGAGTATGAAAGTTTCGTGTAGCTAGGAAACTTAGATCACGCAACAGGCAAAGGATGTGAGTACAGATGTGTCTCACAACTGTCCACACATCCACAGATAATGCAGCGGAATAAAACAATTAAATGCAAATAAAATGCAATAACTCAAGAGTTATATACGCTTACTGATCTGTGTGATCAGCAAACTAGGCTTACGCCCAAAAAACCTTTCACTATAAAAACTTTCGTTTCTTACAAAAACAAATAAGTGAAAAACTAAAATATGAAAATTCTAAACAAGTTCTAATCACCTTCTACGATATGAACAACTCCCCTTTCCCAAGTAGGACTTATTCAATCAGAAGTAAAACAAGAGAACTTTATAAAAATCTAGATGTGAGTTACGGATGTAAGCTCACAACCTAAAATCAACAAGGACGTATGCAATGAAGTATGTGTATTTTTCTCTCTAAAAACCGTAGCTTCTCATGTGCTGAATGTCTTGTATATATAGTGCACCATTGAGAAGATCTTCATGCAATCGACCTCTTCCTTTGTGAGAATCCTTTTCCTATATGAAAACATAAAACACACTCACAAGGAAATCAAATATTAGTAGGTTAGTCCTAATATAAAACTATGTACATAAATAAAAGATATTTACTATATTTACAATTCCTAGTCAAAGTAGAATACTTATAAATCTCCATGAAAGTTCCAAAATCTTCTTACCATATAGAAGTCTTTTGAAATAAGGAAACAAGAATTGGTTTCCTAAAAAGCTCACGCTTTCAATCTCCCCCTATTTTGGACTTTCTGGTCAAAACCAAAGATTTATAACAATCACATTATTATGACCACAGAATATAGAAAAGACATAACTTTCCCTGAATGGATGTGTGTCCAGATGTGTATACACATCCACACATAAAAACTGCAAAACAAGAATTAGAACAGAATACCAGCAGTTCATTAAGCAAAAGCAAAAACCATTCAGCCATGTCCTAATTAAAGTATTACAAACCATTGTTTAGAAACTAACTAACTAACACAGAAAATTAAAAATTGTCTTTAACAACCATCATAGCAAAATCAAAACAATCAAAAACTTTTCTCCCCCTAAATTAAAGTTCAAAATGTCTCCATTTAAAACCAGCTACAGCTTGAGCGGCGGCGAAGCAAGAAGATCCCACTTTTCATTTCCAGATCCATCTCCCCCTTTTTGACTAGAAAGTTTTGCATGCCATCGAATGAGATTATCCCTAAGAGCTTTCAAATTTTTGGCATGGGCAATGGAGGCTTGAGCTTGAGCTTACAGCCTACAATTGCAAAGATCCGGATCCTTCATCTCGGAGCAACAAAATTTTCTTCAGATGTGGCTTCGGATGTGTCCACATCTTTCATACCAAGCTCGTGAAGCTGTACTCCGAAGGAAGATCCACATGTCTTTGTTTAGTGGTCAACGGGGTCTTGGATTCCTTAAACAGAGCGAAATTTTCAACAATTTCTTCTCCTTTTTCAGGTTTAACTCCATTGGCAATGAGGATTTGGGAGATCAAGGAAGGATAGGGTAAAGACCATTTCTTTGATGGAGACTCTCCATAATCACAAATCTTTCTAAAGATAAAGTCACCAAAATTAATGTGCCTCTTAATTCCCAATCTATAAAGAAGCAAGGCTTGCACCCTAGTCACTGAGGTTTTGTTATTGGAGGGGCAAAGATTGGCAACAAGAATGGAGTGAAGAAAACAGTAAAGGGAAGATAAAGAACCACTTCCTAAATCCTTAGGCTTCACAGGCCAAGAGGTTACTTTGCCATGTGTTATGGCAGACACAAGTTCATCATCCTCAATTGAAACCAATTCATCCAAATAATCATTCAACCCAAGCAAATCATTGATGACAGAAGGGGTAAAATGGACAAACACTCCTCTAACATAGACAGTGGGAGGAGAGGAGTAGTTCTTATCTAATCCCTTGGGCAAATTTGCATAAAACTCATAAATCATTTTAGGATAGAAAGGAAGGGGATGGTCAACAGTTAAGAATAATCCTCTTTTCTCAAAGAATTTGTCCATCCCAAGCTTAGCAGAAGTTTCCCTATCCCTTTTCATTTCTACAACAAAGGCCTTGGAAGAAATTAAGGTAAACCTATCAGATGCCTTTTTGGTTAAAAACTTCTTGGAAAAGGGTTTAGGGGTAGAGACAACAGAAATAGTAGAAGACATACCCTTTTCAACTTTCTTCCTTGTAGATGTGCGTCTGGATGTGGGCACATCCTCAGACACATCCTTTGAAGGGAATGGGACTTGGATGGATTCTATCTCAGTGTCATCAGCAGCAGAGGAGTCTAATTCTTGGTCCTCTTTTTCTTGATCAAACTCTTCTCTCCCTAGCTTGTAGTTCTCATCAGATGCAGTGTCATCACTATCATAACTAGAATCGATCTCATCATCAATGGGCTCTAAATCAGATGTGACCACCTTTTTCTTACCCTTTAAATCCATTAAGATTTTTGCCAATGGCTCTTCATCACTAAAGGTTATAAGATCCTCAACAGGACTAGAGACCAAGGGAACAGAGGGCTCAACAACAGGAGCAGAAATATTATCCTCAGGAGGTGAAACAACAATGGGGATAATGGGATCAGATGGTATTATGGGAGAAGATAGAGCAATAGGATCAACAGAAGAAACAGAGTCAACATGGGGAGCAACCTCAACAGGAGTAATGGGATCAATATGGGGAACATTATCAGAAGGGGAAATTGCAGGGACAGGATCAACAACAACGGGAGGAATAATTGGGGGTTGAGCCTTAGTCCTAATCAGAGGAGGAATTACCTCTTCTTCTTCTTCATCTTCTTCAAGAGCAATGGCTGTAGAGGGTTTCCCCGCCGTGTTTCGTAGATTCTTGGCCTTGTCGGCTTCGACAATTTGCGAACCCTACCGAACGACGAAGATTTCGACGGGGCGGAGGAGCGGCGGGCTTTGGGGGTTTAGCTTGGGAAAGCTTCCTCTTCTTGGTTGAAGAAGGTTCCACGAGGTTGAGACAGGGCGACATCCGATGGTGGAATCACCGGAGAGGATGGAGCCTTAGGGTTTTCAGCGAACGGTTCCAATGTGGGGGATTTTGGAGGATCAGCTTCCATTACAGGATCATACGAAGGCGATGAAGAAGAAAATTCTGCAAGAAATTTGGAAATCACAGGGTTTAAGACAACGGAACCCTCGCCTTTAGCTACTGAGATGGGAGCAATGTCAAGAACGTCTTCCTCTCTGATGTTTGAATGATCGGCCATTTGATTTAACGAATTGGGTTAGGTGGAACAGTTAATGAAAAAATTAAAGCAATGTGTGAGTAATTGTGTGCAAGGAGAAAGGAAGAACAAAGGGTTTTATCAAGGTTTATGGGGGATGGGACGGATGTGAGGTCTCATAAATACTCACAGCTCCCCCTTTCCTAATAGAATTAGGAAACCTTCTCCAAAAAGGTTCAGCACAGCACAAAATCCTTAAGAGATCTCCAACGGCTAGAAACATTTGAGGTTACCACACACAATCACCTTCCAAGAAAATAGGGGATTAAAATAAACCAATATTTTGTTAGATTTTTATGGAAACAAAAATATTTCGGTCATATCTTTAAATAAAACAGAATCCCAAAAGAATTTTCCAACCTTTTCAAACAAGGATTGATACACACCTTTTTCTTTCATGAAAAATATTGGAGATCAAAAACCTATATAATCAGAGAATGAACTAGGAAAGAAAATTAATTAACTAGCATATTTACAAAGCTCCTATATGTCCTAAAAATGCAATATGCCTAGCATGATGCAAACACACAGGTGAAGGAAATATTCTCAGCTTATGGATGTGGCATAGGATGTGAGTCACATATGGGGACACATTTAGATCACAAAAAGTCAATGAGCAATAATCCAATCTGCACAGCCTCTAGGATGCATCCACCAATTTTTTGTTGTGAATTTTTGCAATGTGAGTAGCTTTCACTTTACTTGATCCCAAAGATAGCCCTTTTTTCCAATGATCTTATCAATTTTGACTTCAAGTTTTCTTATGAAAATCACTTGATCACAATGGTATGGCTTCATACTAAGGGTGAAGCAGCTGTTTCTCACACATATTTTTTTTTTCTTTTATAGCACCCACTGTGAGATACCTAGGAAGGTTATACCAAGTTATCAAAAGATAACATGGACAGGAAATACTCACAATTAAGTGATCAAAAATAATGTCAAAGATGAAGACTCACAAGTGACCACACTGAGAAATTTCGTGCTAATGCATGATAATTTTTGAATTTTTATTTTTTATATTTTTTTTTTCAGTTAAACTAATCTACAGATGTGTTAGAGGATGTGAGACACATCTGGTCTCACAGCCTTAGATATCACACAAGCCAAGAGACTTCCTCAAGGAGGAAAATCTCTCCAAATCTAATGCCTTTGTAAATATATCAGCCAATTGATTTTCAGTCCCAACAAATTCCAGACACACGCTTTTGTTCTACAAGATCTCTGATGAAATGATGTCTAATATCAATGTGCTTTGTTCTAGAATGTTGGACAGGATTTTTAGATATGTCCAAGGCACTTTTGTTATCACAAAAAGCAGTCAAAATTTGCTATTCAATCCATAATCTTTTAGCATTTGATTCATTCAAAGTAATTGTGTGCAGCGACTCCCAAGGGCAACATATTCAGCCTCAGCAGTGGACAAGGACACACAATTTTGCTTCCTACTATACCAAGACACAAGGTTATTTCCTAGGTAGAAACATCCACCAGTGGTACTCTTTCTATCATCACTATTTCCAGCCCAATCAGAATCGGTGTACTGACCAAATTGGTGTTTGTTTCTTTAGAGTAATGCAGACCTAGGTTCACAGTCCCACTCACATACCTAATGATTCTTTTCAAGGCTTTAAGATGGGACACCTTAGGGTTGGCTTGGTATCTAGCACAGAGACACACACTGTACATAATGTCAGGTCTACTTGCAGTGAGGTAAAGCAAACTTCCTATCATGCTTCTATAAAGGGTTTGATCAACACTCTCACCATCAGAATCATGACTTAGCTTTTGGGAAGATCCCATTGGGGTTCTTTGATGTGAAGAGTGTTCAAGCTCAAACTTTTTCATAAGATTCTTGGCATACTTAGACTGTGAAATGAACATGCCATCTTTGAATTGCTTAATCTGTAAACCTAAGAAAAAGTTCAACTCACCTACCATACTCATCTCAAATGTGGAAGTCATGCTATCCACAAATTCAGCTAGCATTGGATCTGAATTTGATCCAAACACAATGTCATCTACATAGATTTGTGCCACAAGAATCTCCTTCTTATTTCTCCTCACAAACAAGGTTTTGTCAACCTCACCTCTCTTGAATCCTAGTTGAAGCAAATGGTCAGTCAATCTACCATACCAAGCTCTAGGGGCTTGTTTTATCCCATACAGAGCTTTCTTCAGCTTATACACATGGTTAGGATACTTGGAGTCCACAAAGCCTTTAGGTTGTTCAACATAGGCTTCCTCATTTAGTATCCCATTTAGAAAGGCACTCTTAACATTCATTTGATGAAGAGTAATCTTGAGGTAACAAGCAATGGCTAACAAAAGCCTAATGGACTCAATTCTTGCAACAGGGGCAAATGTCTCCTCAAAATCAATTCCCTCAATTTGAGTATAACCTTGAGCAACTAATCTAGCTTTATTTCTAGTTATCACACCTTGCTCATCAGTTTTGTTCTTGAAAATCCATTTGGTTCCTATGACATTACCATGTGAGGGTCTAGGAACAAGAGTCCACACTTCATTCTTTTCAAATTGAATTAATTCATCTTGCATAGCCATAATCCGGTAAGATCTTTCAATGCTTCAAAGAACATTCTTAGGTTCAATTTTTGAAACAAAACAACGTAAACTTACTCGGGAGTATGCCGAGGAGCAACTCCATAAACCACCCATCTTTCTATAATCAACTTTGTCCTTTTGTCCGGGTTCTCACTTGAGCATGCACATCTCCCACAACTTGTGAAGTGGGGTGGTTTTTCTGGATTTTAGAAGGAATATCCTTTGATCTATCCACACACCCATTCGTTACTACCTTCTCGGGAGCATCATCACGATCGGAATCGGAGGAACCTGTCCTCGATTACGGGAGTTTGAGTGGATGTGGGAGTAGATGTGGGTTCGGATGTGGAGTCGGATGTGTCCACATCCTTGGTTACATCCTTATCGGGTTCAACATTTTTATCAAGACTTTGGAAGCTTCTTTTGATTTTTCAACTGTTTCTTCATCCTTCGATCCAGCAAGCAACTGAAACATCATCCTCGCAGTCTTGAGGTTAAGATCAAGTGAGTCATCAAATTTAACATTAGCGAGATTCCATAATGGTCTTAGTTTTGAGATTGAAAACTCGTAAGCTCTCTTGTTTGAGGAATAGCCCATGAAAATTGCTCTGTCACTCTTTGAATCAAACTTGGACAGGTATTCTCTATCATTGAGAATATAACAAACACATCCAAACACATGAAAATATTTCACAGTTGGTTTCTTTCCAAGGAGGATTTGATATGGGGTGACAGTGCACCAATCCTTAAAAACACCCTATTGCTAATGTGGCAAGCGGTGTTTAAAGCTTCGCCCAAAACTTCTTGGACAAGTTTTTAGAACTTAGCATGACCACTAGCCATTTCTTGCAAGGTTCTATTCTTTCTTTCAAAGAATGCCATTTCTTTGTGGGGTGATTGGTGCAGAAAACTCATGAGTGATTCCCTTAGAATTGCAAAAATTGGTGAACATTTGATTCTCATATTCGGTGCCATGGTCGACCTTATTCTTACAGTCTTAAGGCCATAAAGGTTTCTCACCCTTTTGTACCAATTCTTGAATTCTCCAATTGTTTCTGACTTTTCTCTTAAGAACATTACCCAAGTGTACCTAGAATAATCATCAATACACACAAAAGCATACTTTTTCCTACCAAAGCTTTCTACTTCAATAGGTCCCATTAAATCAGTGTGAATCATCTCCAAACATCTAGTTGTGGAGCATTGTTGGACCTTTTTGTGTGATGCTTTTGTTTGTTTTCCCTTTTGACATGAGCCACAGACATCAGGGTTCTTGAAGTTCAGTTTAGGGAGGTCTTTAATAGCTTCAAACCTTTGAAGTTCTTCCAGAGTTCTACAGCTAGCATGCCCTAATTTTTGGTGCCACAGATTGACATCATTAGCTTTTGAGCTTAGGCAAGAACGATTGTCACCAAATTGGTAACAATTGTCAGCAGATCTAGGACCAGTAAACACACATTTATTATCCTTATCAAACACTTCACACAAGTGCTTATCAAACTTCACAAATAGGTCATCATCACACAGTTGACTGATGCTTATTAGGTTGGCTTTCAAGCCTTCCACATGGTACACATTGTGCAATTTTGGGAGACCCTTAACATCCAGGGTTTCTTTCCCAACAATCTTTCCTTGAGCACCTCCACCAAAATTTACTTTCCCTCCATTTATCACTTCATAATCAAGAAGGACTGCTTGGTTTCCAGTCATGTGCCTAGAGCACCCACTATCAAAATACCAAGAGCCAGAGACAGTACTCTTGAGGGAAGAGTAAACAACATTGCAGGTGGTAATTGGTTTGGCCACCCACTGTTTAACAGTTTTCTTTTTGGGTTGCAGAGGTCTCAGATTGACAGGATGTGTGTTAGGATGTGCATACATTGTGAGGACCCCGACCCGGAACCTACACGTGTCCCGAGTTGGTGCGTCCCCAAACTAACCCAAACGCACTAAACTTTTAAAACTTTACTTTGACTTTCAAACATAAGCATTAATAATATAACATTTCAAAAGAACTCCACTCAACTCCACATCGGAGGAGGAGATCACCAACTTTGGAAACAATCAACTGTTTAGTTACAAAAGATATTGGTTTTTAACGTAGAAAATAAAGTTTATAATTACAAACTCCCAAAGGGAATTATGACAAAATAATTTCTACGCCAACCTAACGTACCCCGACAATATCCCAAAATGCTCACAGCCAAACTCCTTTCCGTCCTTACTTGGGCGGTCCTCCTGTCTCGGGATCTAAAACAGTAAAGGGAGAGGGGTGAGAATAAATCTCAGCAAGCTATTATGGATGCAGCAATATGCCAAATAAATGCAACATATAACAAGTCGCACATAACACATTGGGAAAGCTATAAACACATTCCATTACCTTGGTTTACCTTTTCCCGTACGAGCAGTAGTCGTACAACATTGGGTATAATAATACTCCAAATTACGGTGAAGCCGCTTAAGCAATACTCACGTCTTATAAGACCCGTTTTCGGGGAACCATATAAGACAGTAGCACCTCTGTAAGGCTTTTGGCTCAATACAGACGCTATACCCCAACCTGGCCACGGGAGGGGACGTCGCGAATATAACATAATCCGATCACATTAGGTCACACTTCCATAATTGATCGTATTCTGTTATACCCCCAACGTCAGCTGACTCACACATAATCAAGCACATAATAGATACTTGAATAAAATCCACAAAAAGGGATAACAACATATCAACATGGTAAACTATACTCATGTCCAACCAATATCATAGTGCAACATTTATTCAATACACTATGCAATAGAAACAAGGTATATGAACTCAATGTAAGGCAAGGAAGTAGGATAAATCCATCCTACAAAGTCATTATACAATAATACATAGCCTCTTGAAAGGTCTAAGGGGAATCTACCAAGTTGGGATCATAATTGTTTAGTTACTAAACTAGTTTATCTAACGTTTTCCAAGCAACATTTAAGGTACTTCCACTATTCCATTTTGATCACTTAGAACGTCATTGTGAAGCCAAAGTATTCTACTTTAATCTAGGTTAAAAAGATTTCATTTAGGTTCGAGTTTGATTAGGTTTGAATAGCTATAAAGTTGAGGTGAGAAAATCTGACCAGGGGCACGACTCGTGCCCACGGGGCACGACTCGTCCCCAAATTTCCCTTACGAACCCGGCGTCCCCGAGGCGGTCACGACTTCCCTTTACCCAAGGGACGACTCGTGACCTTCACATGGCACGACTCGTGCCTGAGGTCACGACTCGTGCCCTCGGCCCAGAAATGGAAAAACAGCAGCAACAAACAACAATCTCCCAAAATACCAAAATTCCAACCAAGTGTATTCTATGTTATGAACAAAAAGGGCATTTCCAACTTTAGTAACTTTACTCTACTCATTTAACTCCATTTCAAACCCTTTTTACAAAAAATCTTCCATGAACCCTAACTTCAAAAATTCCATTTTCAACACATTCAACTCCCAATAGGTTTCCCAAGCAAGAAATCACCAACGTAAGAACAAGAACCACAAGAAATATTCATGAGCATTCATGAGAAGAGAAGTCATAACAACTTACTTGGATTTTAGAAGGAAATGTGAATCTTTCTAGTTAGATGAGTTTCCCAAGATGATCAATCTTCAAATGTGCTCCTAGACTTGGATTTTGATGAAGAATGTATTGACTTCAAAGCTTGGGCAAGGCTTGATGGAGGTCTTCTTAGTTTCTCTAGGATGAAGAAGTGAGAATGAAGGAGAAGGAGGGAGAAGGGAGGGGTAGTAAGAGAGGTGATGGTGAGGGAACACTTGGCACAAGGAGGAAGGACTCTACAAAATGGCCCCCCCCAAGGAAATTAGCAAGGCTTTCACTTTAACTTAATAAAATAAAATTAATTCCTTATCCCATTAATACATCCTACTCATTTAACCTCCCTACACTATTTACCATATTCCCATTTATTATTATTTCCCCTAGTTCTTTATTTAATGTCCAATAAATTCTTATTAAGATCCTAAATTTACTTTTCACCCAATTTATCTTAATTTAGAATTTTAAAGACATAATTGAACACATAAAGCTAACATGAATATTAAAAGCATATAATTTAATATTTAAAATAAGTGCCTAGGGTTGGGGTCGTCACACTCACTCCTTAAAGAAAATTCGACCCGAATTTTAAAAAGGAAACTTACTTGGATTTTCAAACAACCACGGGTATTTCGCTCTCATCTCCGACTCTAGCTCCCACGTTGCTTCCTCTACGGTGTGATTCTTCCAAAGGACTTTCACTATCGGAATACTCTTGGTTCTCAACTCTTTAACTTGGAATTCTAATACTCTTAATGGCTCTTCAACATACGACATGTCCGCTTGGACATCATCGGGAGGAGAGCTCAAAACATGGGAGGGTCATGACAATACTTCCTAAGCATAGAAACGTGAAACACATCATGAAGCAAAGAGAAAGACGGAGGCAACGCTAACCTAGGTGAAGCCAATTCCCTATCTTCTCTAGAATCTCAAACGGTCCTACAAATCTCGAGCCAACTTACCCTTATTCCCAAACCTTTTAATCCCCGTCCTCGGAGAGACCTTCAAGAATACAAAGTCACCAACCCGAAATGATAAATCCCGTCTTCTATTGTCGGCGTAGCTTTTCCGTCTACTACGAGCCGTCTTCAATCTATCCCGAATCACCTTGATCTTCTCCGTAGAATCTCTAACCAAGTCCGGACCCCAAAGTCTCGCTTCACCAACCTCGTCCCTGACACGTCGGAGATCGACACTTCCTACCATATAACGCCTCATACGGAGCCATCTCGATACTAGGCGATAAGCTGTTGTTGTAAGCAAACTCCACTAAAGGTAGATGATCCTCCCAAGATAATTGGAAATCCATCACACAAGCTCGTAACATATCCTCAAGTATCTCGAATAGTTCTCTCGGATGACCGTCGGTTTGAGGATGAAACGCGGTACTAAAACACAACTTAGAACCCAATGCTTCATGCAATGCTCTCCAAAATCTAGATGTAAACCTCGGATCTCTGTCGGAAACAATACTAACCGGAACCCCGTGAAGTCTTACAATCTCCTTCAAATCTGGGGCTAACTTCTCCAGCGAAAACTTGGTTGATACCGGAAGAAAATGAGCCGACTTCGTCAACCGATCCACGATAACCCATATAGCATCCATCTTCTTTGCGGTGAGAGGCAAACCGAAACAAAATCCATCGAGATCCCTTCCCATTTCCACTCAGGAATATCGAATGGTTGAAGTAGTCCCGCCGGTCTTTGATGTTACGCCTTGATCGTTGACAAGTCGAAACACTTAGAAACATAATCCGCTATTTCCTCTTCATACCATTCCCACCAATACCCACGCTTCAAGTCTTGATACATTTTGGTACTTCCGGATGAATCGCAAACTTGGACTTATGGCCATCCTCTAAAACACGCTTCTTGATTTCCGGCGATGACGGAACGCAAATTCTCCCTTGGAAAGTTAAAATCCCATCTCGATTCAAAGCAAAATCCGGCTTTCCCATCTTGCACTTGATCACAAATTTTCTTCAATTAGGATCTTCTTGTTGAGCTTCCTTCAAATCACCATACAATATCGGAACGGCTCGAACATTCGCAACTATCACTTCACTCTTCAACTCCCGAGAACTTCAAGGCTGTCACATACGCCTTTCGGCTAATCGCATCGTCAGCCGCCACGGTGGCCTTCCCAGGATGATAGGATATGACACAATCAAAATCCTTCAAAAACTCTAACCATCTTCTTTGCCGGTTGTTCAACTCCTTTTGGGTAAATAGGTACTTCAAACTCTTATGATCGGTGAAAATCTCGAATTTCGCTCCGTAAAGATAATGCTTTCCACTTATGCAGCGCAAATACAATCGCCGCCAATTCCATATCATGAGTAGGATAATTACGTTTCCGCCGGTGATAACTTCTAGAGGCATACGCAATAACCTTCCCATTACGCATCAACACACATCCCAGGCCCGCCTTCGAGGCATCACTATAAATAACAAAATTCTCATGACCACTCGGAAGGGTAAGAACCAGGAGCCGTCGTCAACCCTCTTCTTCAATTCATCAAAACTTGCCTCACACTTGGAATCCCACACAAACGATACATCTTTAGGAGTCAACCTAGTCAACGGAGTAGCAATCAGAAAACCCCTCAATGAACCTCAGATAGTACCCAGCAAACCAAGAAAACTACGGACTTCGGTCACGGTCGGAAGGTTGCTTCCAATTAACCACGGCTTCAATCTTTGCGGGATCCACGGAAATCCCGAACTCGACCTGACATGCCCCAAGAAAGAAATGCTCAAGCCAAAACTCGCACTTACTTGAACTTAGCATACTGCTTCTCACGAGAAGAACGGACAAGACAATCCTCAAATGATTCTCATGCTCTTCCGGGACTTAGAATACACAAGAATATCATCAATAAAGACCACCACAAAACTATCAAGATAAGGCTTGAAAACACGGTTCATCGTATCCGTAAACACTTCTTTGGAGCATTAGTCGACCCAAACGGCATCACCACAAACTCATAATGACCGATATCTAGTACGGAAAGCTGTCTTGCAACATCATGCGGCCTAATCTTCAGCGATGGTATCCGCTTCTCAAATCAAGCTTTGAGTAGATAACGGAACCTTGGAGTTGGTCAAACAAATCATCTATATGCGGAAGAGGATACTTATTCTTAATGGTGGCTTGGTTCAACAAACGATAGTCAATACACAATCGTAAGGTACCGTCCTTCTTTCCTAACAAACAAGACCAGGTGCTCCCCACGGAGACACACTAGGACGAATAAAACCTCGGTCTAACAATTCTTGCAATTGGACCTTCAACTCTTTTAACTCGGCGGAGCCGCACGTGACCTCCTCGATTCGCTCCGGGGTGAAAGTCCTCATTTGCGCATGTCTGTCCGATCCTTGACCACTAAAATGCATTCTGTTTCCTCCTTCATTCTTACCACGATGCTCCTACATGTCGTTCTCAATCCAGGTCACGCCATATTCGGTTTGCTTGGAAATTGGCGAAGTTATGCGTCAGCAAGCGCCTTAGAAACTCGACTCTTAAACCTTTCACAAACCGGTAAACTCGCCTCTCCTCATCGGCACCCAAATGGGGACAATATCGGGCCAACTACGTGAACTTTGCCGAATCTTTGCGCTTATCGTCATGGTCCCTTGCTCCGGCTTCAGGGGAACTCGCCTTCTTTCTTGTCCCTAGTAACCATCGGCACAAAGTGATCTCGGAACTTGAGCGTGAAGTTCTCCAGCGTCTGCGGTGTCAAATCTCGGTCCCGACCATCCTTTACCACTTGCCACCAATGCTCGTGGTCCTTCCAATTTGAAAACGACGCATCTCACTTTCTCCGCATCCGTACTCTCCATGTAGCGAAAATCTTGTTCATAGCCTCAAGCCACCTCTCGGCCTTCACCGGATCCGGATCTCCGGTTGAAGCTAGGAGGAGACATCTTCACGAACTTCTCGAACCATGTTGCCCTTGTACGCCTAGATTCGATTCAAATTCGATTACGAGTTTGCCATATGCTTTGAAGGAACCCTCGAACATGTCCATCATCTCGGCGTTCGGATTACCAACAGCGCCACCCAGCCCGAGTTCGGATCACCTTCATTTCCCGCCATTACAACAAACTCCTGCATTAAACACTCGACGTCGGTTACCACACACTCTCTCACTCGGCTAGACTCTACCCAAGAATTCTACAACGAGCTCACGATACCAGTGTGAGGACTCCAGGCCGGAACCTACACGTGTCAGGAGTTGGTGCGTCCCCAACCTAACTTGAACGCACTAAACTTTTAAAACTTTACTTTGACTTTCAAACATAAGCCTTAATAATATAACATTTCAAAAGAACTCCACTCAACTCCACATCGGAGGAGGAGATCACCAACTTTGGAAACAATGTTTGTTTAGTTACAAAAGATATTGGTTTTTAACGTAGAAAATAAAGTTTATAATTACAAACTCCCAAAGGGAATTATGACAAAATAATTTCTACGTGCCAACCTAACGTACCTAGACAATATCCCAAAATGCTCACGGCCAAACTCCTTTCCGTCACTTACTTGGGCGGTCCTCTGTCTCGGGATCTAAAACGGTAGAAGGGAGAGGGGTGAGAATAAATCTCGGCAAGCTATTATGGATGCGGCAATATGCCAAATAAATCTGACATATAACAAGTCGCACATAACACATTGGGAAAGCTATAAACACATTCCATTACCTTGGTTTACCTTTTCCGTACGAACAATAGTCGTACAACATTGGGTATAATAATACTCCAATTACAGGTGAGCTGCTTAAGCAATACTCACGTCTTATAAGACCCAGTTTTCGAGGGAACCGTATAAGACAAGTAGCAACTACGTAAGGCTTTTGGCTCAATCTGACAGCTATACCCCAACTTTGTGGCCACGGGGAGGGACGGTCACGAATATAACATAATCCGATCACATTAGGTCACACTTCCATAATTGATCGTGATACATTATACCCCAACGTCGGTGACTCACACATAATCAAGCACATGTAATAGATACTTGAATAAAATCCACAAAAGGGATAACAACATATCAACATGGTAAACTATACTCATGTCGACCAATATCATAGTGCAACATTTATTCAATACACTATGCAATAGAAACAAGGTATATGAACTCAATGTAAGGCAAGGAAGTAGGATAAATCCATCTACAAAGTCATTATACAATAATACATAGCCTCTTGAAAGGTCTAAGGGGAATCTACCAAGTTGGGATCATAATTGTTTAGTTACTAAACTAGTTTATCTAACGTTTTCCAAGCAACATTTAAGGTACTTCCACTATTCCATTTTGATCACTTAGAACGTCATTGTGAAGCGAAAGTATTCTACTTTAATCTAGGTTAAAAAGATTTCATTTAGGTTCGAGTTTGATTAGGTTTGAATAGCTATAAAGTTGAGGTGAGAAAAATCGAGCCGGGGCACGACTCGTGCCCCGTGGCAGCTGACTTCGTCCCCAAATTTCCCCTTCGAACACAGGCGTCCCAGTAGTCACGACTTCCCTTTACCCGAAGGGACGACTCGTGACCTTCACATGGCCACGACTCGTGCACGAGGTCACGACTCGTGCCCTCGGCGAGAAATGGAAAAACGGCGGCAATAAAACAACAATCTCCCAAAATACCAAAATTCCAACCAAGTGTATTCTATGTTATGAACAAAAAGGGCATTTCCAACTTTAGTAACTTTACTCTACTCATTTAACTCCATTTCAAACCCTTTTTACAAAAAATCTTCCATGAACCCTAACTTCAAAAATTCCATTTTCAACACATTGAACTCCCGATAGGTTTCCCAAGCAAGAAATCACCAACGTAAGAACAAGAACCACAAGAAATATTCATGAGCATTCATGAGAAGGGAAGTCATAACAACTTACTTGGATTTTAGAAGGAAATGTGAATCTTTCTAGTTAGATGAGTTTCCCAAGATGATCAATCTTCAAATGTGCTCCTAGACTTGGATTTTGATGAAGAATGTATTGACTTCAAAGCTTGGGCAAGGCTTGATGGAGGTCTTCTTAGTTTCTCTAGGATGAAGAAGTGAGAATGAAGGAGAAGGAGGAGGGAGAAGGGGAGGGGTAGTAAGAGAGGTGATGGTGAGGGAACACTTGGCGCGAGGAGGAAGGACTCTACAGAAATGGCCCCGAGGAAATTAGCAAGGCTTTCACTTTAACTTAATAAAATAAAATTAATTCCTTATCCCATTAATACATCCTACTCATTTAACCTCCCTACACTATTTACCATATTCCCATTTATTATTATTTCCCCTAGTTCTTTATTTAATGTCCAATAAATTCTTATTAAGATCCTAAATTTACTTTTCACCCAATTTATCTTAATTTAGAATTTTAAAGACATAATTGAACACATAAAGCTAACATGAATATTAAAAGCATATAATTTAATATTTAAAATAAGTGCCTAGGGTTGGGGTCGTCACATACATCTTCGCACATGCGAGTGTTTGAAATTACTGATTTTTATCGGCCTTGAGTTTGTATATGAAGGGCCTAATGTGACCAGGAGTAAGGCAGTAATGGCAAATGTAATGCCTCTTCCTTGGTCTTTTCTCACTCAAAATGATTTTTTCTTTATAAGCTTGTTTTTTCACAATTTTTGAGGTAGAAACCTCACATCCCTCCTTTACAAAATTATTTTCAAAACCTATACCAATTTTGTCACGTTGACCCATAGAAAAAGCTTCTTCCATTTTTATTTTACTTTTGTTTAACTTAGTAAAAGTATTTTCGGCTTTTCACATTCATTCTTGAATTTTCAAGGTCAACTTCTCTTTTGGTCACAAGGACTTCAAGTCTTGCAATGGTATCTTTTTGAGCATCATTTTCTTTTGAAAGTCTGACTTTTTCATCTTCAGCCAATTTATCGAAAGAGATTTGTTTACCTTAACAAGTACCTCAATTTTGTCCAATCTTTTCATCCAATCTGTATGCGGCTCCTTGTATGTGGCAAAAAGTTCCTCATAGGGAATGTCCTTTCTTCATCTTCATCATCGAATCTCCTTTTACGAGAAAGCTTGATTCGGCACCGGTTCGGATGTGACACCGGATGTGTACCTGGTGAGTCCACATCGAGGATTTTTCGGGAGTATATTCTTCTATATCTCTTGAGAAAAGGCATTAAACACGAGAATGGCAATTTAAGACAGACATGTATTAGCCAGCACCTTCTTCCTCATCCTCAGCTGTCAGCTAAGGGTAGCGATTAAGCTCATTTCCACTTCTTTTTAAGTGTGTTAGCACACTCATTTTGCATAATGACCATGCCACGACATGCTCTACATTGGATGATTCGGATGATTTGTTTTCAAAACTTGGTTTCTTGAATCGATGTCGGTGCTAGGTTTTGGCTTTCACCTAAGGCGATGTTTGGAAGTAGGTCTATTAGGGAATTTGCTTATCCTTCTATTTTTCAGTATAGGCGAATTTCTTTGAAATAAAAGCCACATCCTCATCTTCAAGATTAGACTTGTCAATCTCGAGAGGATAATTCCACAAGCTCTTTTGGAAGAGCGGCGGCACTTTAAGGGCAAGGCTGTGTGTTTTGTTCTTTTTCGAGCCTCGAGGTTAAGCTCGAAACACAGTCAAGATTCCTATGATAGTGTCGAGACCTACAGTGTTTGTGTCCTTTGTTTCTTCAATGACAGCTACTTTAATGTTAAACCTCTCGTGCAAGGTCCTTAGAATTTTACTAACAAAGTCTTGCGTTGGAGATAGATTCTCCTAGACTTGTGCATTCATTTGAAATTTCATGAATCTTAGCGACATATGACACAATATCCTCGGTTTCTTCCATTGAAGTAACTCAAACCTATCCATTAAAATTCTAAGCCTTGGTAGCCTTCACAGCTTGGTGCTCCTCACATTGAGTTTGCAAAATATCCCAAGCAGTTTTGGCTATACTCATTAGTTATAAGCTTGTACATATTCCCAGAAACATGAGTTTGGAAATAGCACCCATGGCTTTTGAATTGTAATTTGCAGCTTGTATTTCATCAAGAGTCCATTGTTCTTCGGGTTTTCTTTCGAAAAAGGACTCACCAACACCAGAAGATGGCTTTTTCTCCACGGTAGGAGGTTGCCGTACAACAAGAATGCACATCCAAGCTCTTTCATCAATACTTTTGATGTAATTTCGCATCTTAGACTTCCAAAGAGAATAATTTGTGCCATCGAAGACGGGAGGCCTATTTTGGTGATTTTGGCATTCCATAATGACTACACTTTACGGATCGGCACTCATTAATATTTCGAGAGTTGGCTTTGATACCAATTGAAAGTTTCGTGTAGTTAGGAAACTTAGATCACAGCAACAGGCGAAAGGATGTGAGTACATATGTGTCTCTGTGTTGTCCACACATCCACGAGATAATGCGGCGGAATAAAACAATTAAATGCAAATAAAATGCAATAACTCAAGAGTTATATACGCTTACTGATCTGTGTGATCGGCAAACTAAACTTACGCCCAAAAACTTTTCACTATAAAAACTTTCGTTTCTTACAAAAAAACAAATAAGTGAAAAACTAAAATATGAAAATACTAAACAAGTTCTAATCACCTTCTACGATATGAACAACTCCCCTTTTCCAAGTAGGACTTATTGATCGAAGTAAAACAAGAGAACTTTATAAAAACCTAGATGTGAGTTACGGATGTAAGCTCACAACCTAAAATCAACAAGGACGTATGCAATGAAGTATGTGTATTTTTCTCTCTAAAAACCGTAGCTTCTCATGTGCTGAATGTCTTGTATATATAGTGCACCATTGAGAAGATCTTCATGCAATCGACCTCTTCCTTTGTGAGAATCCTTTTCCTATATGAAAACATAAAACACACTCACAAGGAAATCAAATATTAGTAGGTTAGTCCTAATATAAAACTATGTACATAAATAAAAGATATTTACTATATTTACAATTCCTAGTCAAAGTAGAATACTTATAAATCTCCATGAAAGTTCCAAAATCTTCTTACCACTACAAGAAATAACAGCATTAGGGTCGGCCAAATAGCGTCCCAAAAAGACATTTTCCCGTCCTTAATACTATTAAGGACGGTAAATAGGACGGGAACACGCGGTCCTAATTAACATGCGTCCTAAATTCTATAGGGACCCCCGTCACCGTCCCGATTAGGTTTTAAAGACGGTAATTACCCGTCCCTAATAATTTTTTTTATTAAATAAAAATTTATTATTTATTTTTTGCGGGAAAAAATTGGCGGCAAAAAAAAAATTTGGCGGGCCAATTTTGGAGACAAAACATATTTGAGACGATTTTTTTGAGACGGCAAAGCCGACCCTAATAATATTTGCCGTCAGAAAGAAATATTGGCGGGTAATAATTAGGGACTTGGTCCCCGTCCCAAATGTCATTTTGGATTAATTAAAATGTCGTCCAAAAAGTCAAAATCTAAAATATTTATCATTCAATAACCGACAATATCTCCTAATTTACAAGATCAAAATACATAAACGCACACAAACTCATGCATACGACAACACCAAAATCAAGTACATTTACCAAAGCTAATCAACTACATCATCCATATAAAATCATCAATTAACCAAACAAAATTAAATTTTTTTGAAGTAGTTTGAATCTCCATTTGAAATAATTTGACTAAATAAGATTCGAACTAGTTCTAATCATTTAAATTGCAAATAATGCAATCAAACAAAGTATTTCCCAAAAAATTGCTTCTTCATCATATCGTTCCTTGATCGAGCTCTTCATGTAAACCAATATGCAACTATTAAGCAATGAAACCTGTAAAAAATAAAAATATTACGTTAACGAAGAAATAACTAACCATCATGACATATCTGAATATATTTTTGAGTAAGTGACATATGAGATAAAGAGACAACGGTGGTAAAACTGAGCAGTGATTGTGTTCGTGATCATGAACAATAAACATTCCATTTTAAGTACAACATTTTGCAGATTATTTTCAGCAATTGCAGTCAAGGCATTAGCAGATTCCCTTCCCAGTTAACATCACAAATAATGACAACAAAACATAATTGTTATGAGACTAATGATACATTGAATAATTGGATTATACCTAATATGCATCACTTAGCAATTTCCTCATAACCAGAAGTAAGTACTCACATCAAATGACCAAAAAATAATATTACTCTTTTGAACCTGATATCACTAAACAATGTCAACTTACCACTACTATTTATTAATATCAAATGACCAACATGTAAATGAGAACTGCCTAAATAAATTAAATTCACTTTTTGTTGGCAATTAATGACTCAAAATAAAAAGACGTAACTAATCTATGTAGCAGAGAAAAAGCAGCAAACCTCAGAGGTTAGGATGAACTGGACGTTTCAGCTACATTGGATTTCTCTGAATCAAGAACACCCTGCACAAACTAGGTGAAGGCTCAGTAAAAAAGAAAATGAAAATGGCTGCTGATTTCAAACACAACAGTTTCAAAGCCACGACCTTTATTATCATCACAGCTGCTTCCTTGTGCAGAACCTCATTATATTCATGACAAGAAAGATTCTGAAACAGGGGAAACTCAAGAATTATAAACTTGTGTTAGACAAGGACCGTTGTTGATCCCCAAGTGTACAGTGGCGAAACCAGGAATTATTGCAAGGGGGTTATGATTATGATATGGTGGTATTTTTTTTCAAAATTAAGGGAGGTCAAAATTGCAATTGTTGCTCATGTTCCGTAAATCTAGGTTCTATTTGATTTTTTAAGTTTGCCAGTTACAATGCATAAGGTCCTTCATTTCCCGCCATTACAACAAACTCCTGCATTAAACACTCATTTGAGGATCAAGTTACCACACACTCTCACTCGTAGCTAGACTCTACCCAAGAAATTCTTGGGCAAGCTAGGATGACTTCAGCATCCTTATAGGGACCACGTGGCCGGAACTTACATACGCGGGTCTATTTAGTTGGAAGCGTCCCTGAGGCTCCCACACTTAACAAACACTAAACTTTTAAAACTTTAGGGTGCGCTTTGACTTTCAAACATGAACATGAATAACATAACATTTAAAGAACTCCACTCTACTCACATCGGAGAGGGAGATAACTAACTTTGAAAATAGTTCGATTGCCCTTCGGCCATTTTTGAATTCTGACCCGGAAAGATTTAAAGGTTATGACGTAAGGTTTAAGATTTATAATTACAAAGCACCAACGAATGGAGTGTACCAAAAATACAATTTATACCAAATCACCACCAAATGGCATGCTTTCCACGACAATATTGTAAAGATTACTCCAAACTCCTCTCCGGAAAAGGAATGAGTCCTTACTTGGGCGGTCCTCTGTCTCGGGATCTAAAATTTTTTATTTTTTTTGTAAAGGGAGTTGGGTGAGTCGAGATAAATCTCCCGATAGGCTATTTAAGCATATGCTGGGCGATATGGGAACCTACATTTGGATAAATACGTCCCCATATAACTAAGGTCGCACATAACACCAAGAGAATGCTTGGGGAAAGCTATAAACACATTCCATTACCTTGGTTTACCTTTTAAAAGATACGAAGCAGTGAGTCGTGTGACAACATTGGGTATATAATACTCCAATTACGACTCATCTTAAGCGATACTGGGTCTTATAAGAGCGAGGATTTTTTCGAGGAACCATATAAGTCTTTTTAGAGAAATGAAGGCAACTACCACACAAGGAGTTTGGCTGAAATGGTCAGATGCTATACCAGCCTTTGTTCTAATCTTCTGGAAGAGTCCATCGCTAATATAACATAATCCGATCACATTAGGTCACTTCTTGAAAAGTCTTGATAGGGGGCAGGCTTCATTCCCCAGGAGACCAACAGTCGGTGACTCGCTTTTGTAATCAACCGCACAAATAGATACTTGAATAAAATCCTGAGGGATAACAACATATCAACGCGGTAAACTATACTCATGTCCAAGCCCAATATCATAGTGCAATATTTATTCAATACACTATGCAATAGAAACAATGTATATGAACTCAATGTCAAAACTTTACCTTATCGGAAGTAGCATCAAATCCATCCTACGAATAGAATTCATTATCTGATAATAGTCTCAAGCACTCTTGAAAGGTCGAGGGAATCTATCAAGTTGGGATCGCTATAATTGTTTAATTATAAACTAGTTTATCCTAACGTTTTCCAAGCATGACATTTAAGGTACTTGCACCACTATTATTTTTAATGCAGGCTGTTTTAAGAACGTCATTGTGAAGCCAGAAGTATTCTGCCATTACAATCTAGGTTAAAAGGATTTCACTTATGGTTCGGGATGGTTTGATTAGGTTTGAATATGGCTATAAAGTTGAGGTGAGAAAATACGGCAGCCGTAAGGGGCGAGCATCGTCCCACCCAGTGGCTCGACTCGTCCCCAATTTACCCAGCTCCCATTGAATGAACTGCTGGCGTCCCCCTTAGGTCACGGAGATGGCCTTCGACCGACTAAGGACGAGAAGTAAAGTCGGCCGGGAATTAGTGGATGTGGTTTACCATCAAAACGGCGGAGTGTTCGGCCGCACCGTCCCAAGAAACCAAATGTCTTTTGGACTAAATGCATTCTAAGTTATGAACCTAAAGGGCATTTCCAACGGCAGTAACTTTAATCTACTCCCTTTAACTCCATGAAATCAAGTCTTAAATTGGGAGTATGGTAATTCAACTTCCATAACTCACAATATTTCTACAATGACCAAAGGTTCTAAATCAATAACGTTCAACTCCCAAGCAGCTATAGTTTTCCTAAGCACGGAAAGAAATCACCAACATAAGAACTGTAAGAACCACAAGAAATATTTGAGACGGCCATTAAGCTGAGACCAGGCAGAGTCATAACAACTTTGCCCTTGGATTTTGAAAGGAAATGCTTGATCTTTCTAGATAGAAGGTTTCCTGACAAGATTTTCACCGACTTCAATGGAGCTCTAGGACTTGAATTTTAGTGAAAGTAGCCGCAGTCTTGACTTCAAAGCTTGGAAGAAGAGGGCTTCAATGGAGTCCTATTGCTTTCTCCTAGGCCAAGGTGTTTGATGAATGAAGGAGAAGGGAGGGAAGGGGAAATAAGAGGAGGGGATGGAGGGGGGACACCATGGCAAGAGGAGGAAGCTCTACTAAAAACATTTGGCCCCCTAATTATATTTAAATATCTAATAAAATGAGGCTATTATATAATTTAATCTAACCCTTTCATTTAATTAATTATCCATGTGATGCTGGTAACCTTCCCCAAATACTTAAAAATCTATTTTATGTAAATTTTCATTGATATTATTATTTCCCCCAAATTTCTTTATTTGAATAGTGAGTGCCAATAACTTCTGTGTGTGTGTTGACAGTAAAGATTCTAAAATTCACTTCTCGCACTTAATATTTATCTTAAAAAAGGCATGAAAAAATGGATTTAATGACATAATTGAACACATATTTAAAGACTAACTATTATATGGTAAGAAGCATTTTGAACTTTCATGGAATTACTAATATTTAAATTGAGTGCCTAGGGTAAATGGGGTCGTCACATGTACATAGTTTTATATTAGGACTAACCCTACTTTAATATTTGATTTCCTTGTGAGTGTGTTTTATGTTTTCATATAGGAAAAGGAATCTCACCAAAGGAAGAGGTCGATTGCATGAAGATCTTCTCAAGGTGCACTATAAATTGAAGGACATTCGGCACATGAGAAACTACGGATTTTAGAGAGAGAAAAATACACGCGCCATAGCATTCGACTTTGTTGTGTTTTTAGGTTGTGAGCTTACATCCGTAACTCCACATCTAGGTTTTATAAAGTTCTCTTGTTTTGCTTCGATTGAATAAGTCTACTTGGGAAAGGGAGTTGTTCATATAGTAGAAAATGATTAGAACTTGTTTAATATTTTCATATTTTAGTTTTCTGTTTTTATAAAGCTATATAGTGAATAGCTGGGCTGGCGTCCGATCCATAAATGGCGTATATAACTCTTGATTGCATTTTATTGCATTTAATTGTTTTACATTATAATGGATGTGTGCGATTAATGTTTTTATGATCGACAAATCACATTAACTTCGGTATCGAAACTCCATAACGAGTGTTGATCCGAAATGTAAATTATGGAATATCTTATAAATCACCAATAAACATCTGTAGATGGCACATTTTGGAGTGTTAAGATGCGAAGTATCAAGTATTGATGAAA